>JABBWL010000300.1:0-72176 GCA_016758765.1 Suillus cothurnatus
AGAGTCCCAAACATCATTAACAATGCAACTAAAACTTGTTCCCACCATTTTCAAGGTCATGCAAGAAGATACATCAAGTTTTGAAGCTTCAGGAATTTTTTGTAAAGAGATAGCTAAGATCCATATAGTACTGAGGACTGACTTTACCTACAAGAGTCTAGACCTCAGCAAACATACAAATACACTTGTTTCCACCATTTTCAAGGTCACAGAAAAAAATTACCCATGTTTTGAAGCTCCAGCAATTTTTTGTGAAGAGTTAGCCAAGATCCATATAGTACTGAGGACTGACTTTAGCTCAAAAGTCCACACCTCAGCAAATATATAAATATACCTGTTTTTACCATTTTCAAGGTCACAAAAGGAGATTTACCAAGTTTTGAAGCCCTAGCACTTTTTTTGAAGAGATAGCTAGGACTGGCATAGTGTTAAGGGACTGACTTTGGCTCAAACATCTCAAACCCCAGCAAATATCCAAATAAACTTGTTCCTACTATTCTTGAGGCCATGAAAGAACATTTATCAAGTTTTGAAGTTGCAGCATTTTTTGTGATGATATATCCAAGACTTATATGGTGGTGAGGGACTAACTTTAGCTCAAAAGTCTAGATGTCAGCAAACATACAAATAAACTTATTCATACCATTTTCAATATCACAATAGAAGACTGGCTAAGTTTTGAAGCTGCAGCAATTTTGTGTGAAGAGATACCCAAGACTCACATAGTAGTAAGAGACTGACTTTAGGTTCAAGATCCCACACCTAAGCAAACATCCAAATTAATATGTTCCTAGCATTTTCAAGGTCACACAAGAACATTGACCAAGTTTTGAAGCCTTAGTAATTTTTTGTGAGGAGATAGCCAAGACTCACATGATAGTGAGAGCCTCACTTTAGCTCAAAAGCCCACACCTCAGCAAACATACAAATACAGTTGTTCTGACCATTTTTGAGGTCACACAAGAAGATTTCTTGAGTATTAAAGCTCCAGCAATTTTTGTAAGGAGATAGTTAAGACTCAGATGGTGGTGAGAGACTGACTTAAGCTCAAAAGTCCACACCTCAATAAACATCCAAATAAACTTATTCCTACCATTTTGACAGTCACAAAAAAAGACTGACCAAGTTTTGAAGCCCCAGCAATTTTTTGTGAAGAGATAGCCAGGACTCACATGGTGGTGAGGGACTGACTTTAGCTTAAGAGTCCAGACCTCAGCAAACATCCAAATAAACTTGTTTCCACCATTTTTCAGGTCATATAAGAACATTGACCAAGTATTAAAGCACCAGCAATTTTTTGTGAAGGTTTAGTCAAGACTCACATGGTGGTGAGGGACTGACTTTAGCTCAAAAGTCTAGATCTCAGCAAACATACAAATAAACTTGTTTATACCATTTTCCAGGTCACACAAGAACATTCACCAAGTACTGAAGCTCTAGCAATTTTTTATGAAGATATAGCTAAGACCTATATAGTAGTGAGAGGCTGCCTTTAGCTCAAAAGTCCAGACTTCAGCAAACATCCAACTAAACTTGTTCCCATCATTTTCAAGGTCACACAAGAATATTCACCAAGTTTTAACATTGCAGTATTTTTTTGTGATGAGATATCCTATATATACATGATAGTCAGAGGTGAAACTTTAATCCAAAGATCCTAGTCATCATTTATCATCCAACTAACTTTCTCACCATTGTTTTACAGGTTGCAGAAGATGATTGGCTCAGTTTTAATGCTTCAATAATTTTTTATAAAGAGATGGACTACATATACATGGTAGTCAGTGACTGGTCAAAAATTGCACACATCAGCAAACATCTAAATTAACTTATTCCCCACATTTTCAAGGTTGTCAATGATGATTGAAATATCTCAAACATCATCAAGCATCCAGCTAACTCTAACCCCCCTCATCTTGGAGGTCATAGAAGAACATTGACCAAGTTTTGAAACCTCAGCAATTTTTTGAATAGAGATGGACTATATACATATGGTAGTCTGTGACTGGCCTATAATCAAGGCTTACACACATCAGCAAACAGCCAGATAAACTTCTTCCCAACATTGTAAAGGTCACAGAAGATGATTGACCAAGTCTTGAATGTCCAGGAATTTTTTATGAAGAGTTGGATTAGATGTAGATGTCAGTCAGGAGTTGACTTAAATGCAAAGGTGCTACATATCATCAAACATGAAACATCCAACTAAACTTCTTTCCCACTATTTTAAAGGTTATGAAAGAAGATTAGCTAAGTTTTGAAGTCTCAACAATTTTTTAAAAAGAGTTAGACTAGATATATGGTATTCAGTGGTTGACTTCAACCCAAATATTTCAGAGATCATTGACCATACAACTAAACTTGTTCCCACCATTTTAAAGGTTGCAAAAGATGATGAGCCAAGTTTTAAAGCTTCAATAATTTGTATAGGTAGACTGTGTGCATATAGTAGTCAGGATTGACTTGATTCAAATGTCTTGGACAGGATCAAATATCTAAGCAAGCTTCTCTCTACTATTTGAAAGATCACAGAAGATGATTCACTAAGTTTTGAAGCCTCAGGAATTTTTTACACTATGTGGATATGATAGTGAGATGTTGATCTCAATTCTGATGTCTCACACAAGGTTAAACATCTAAGTAAACTTGGTCCTTTCATTTCAAAGAGCAAAGAAGATGATCAACCAGGTCTTGAAGGCTCAGTAATTTTTTATACTGAGATACACTTTATGCATATGGTAGTCAGGGGTGACCTGAAACAAAATAGATCAGACATGATCCAAGTAAACTTTTTCTCACTATTTCAGAGGTCACAGAAGATGGTTCACCAAGTTTTGAAGACTCAGCAATTTTTATGCCAAAAAAAAACTATATAAATATGGTGGTCAGGGGTTGACCTGAATTTTAAGATCTTACACAAGGTCAAACCCTGGATAAAACTTCTTCCCACTATTATAAAAGTAACAGAAGATGATCCACCAAACTTTGAAGCCTCAGCAATTTTTTACATAGAGATAGACTATATGCATATGGTAGTGGGAGTGGACCTGAATGCAAATGTCTCACCCAAAGTAAAATCTTCAAGCAAACTTCTCCTTACCATTTTCAAGGTCACAGAAGCTGATTCAGAAAGTTTTAAAGGTCCAGCAATTTTTTAGACTGAGATAGATATATGCATATGGTAGTCAGGGGTTGACCTCAAATCAAATATCTCAGATATGATCAAATCTTGGAATAAACTTCTTGCTACCATTGTAAAGGTCACAGAAGATGATTCACCAAGTTTTGAAGCCTCAGCAATTTTTTACACTGAGGAAGACTCATGCATATGGCAGTCAGAGGTGTCATGAAATCAAATGTCTCAAACATCATTGACTAACCTATTGAACTTGTTCCCACCATTCTAAAGGTCATACAAGATGAATGACTAAGTTTTGAAGCTTCAGGAATTTTTTATGATGAGATAGACCAGATGCATGTGATGGTCTGTGACTGGTCTATGATCAAAGGTCCATACATAAGTAAACATTCAAATAAACTTCTTCCTCCCATTTTAAAGGTCATAGAAGAAGGTTAACCAAGTCTTGAAGCCTCAGCAATTTTTCACAAGGAGTTAGACTAAATGCATATGGTAGTCAGTGACCAGTGTGTGGTCAAAGATTCCACACCTCAACAAACATCCAAACAAACTTCTTCCTATCATTTTAAGGGTCACAGAAGAAGATTAACCAAGCTTTGAAGTCTCAGCAATTTTTTACACTGAGATACACTATGTGGATGTGGTGGTGAGAGGTTGATCTCAATTATGATATCTCACACAGGGTCCAACCTGCAAGCAAACTTCTCTCTATTATTTTCAAGGTCACAGAAAATGATTCACCAAGTCTTGAAGGCTCAGCAATTTTTCAGACTGAGATAGACTGTATGCATATGGCAGTCAGAGGTGTCATAAAATCAAATGTCTCAAGCATGATCAAATATCCAAGCAAACTTCTCCCTACCATTTTAAAGGTCACAGAAAATGATTCACCAAGTTTTAAAGCTTGAGCAATTTTTTACACTGAGGTAGACCAGGTGCATATGGTAGTCAGAGGTGACATAAAATTAAATGTCTCAAACATGATCAAACATCTAAGCAAGCTTCCCCCTACTATTTCAAACATCACAGAAGATGATCTACCAAGTTTTAAAGCCTCAGAAATTTTTTATACTGAGATATACTATAACCATATGGTAGTCAGAGGTGGGCTGAAATAAAATGCATTAGACATAGACAGTCATCCAACCAAACTGCTTCCTACCATTTTCAAGGTCACAGAAGATGATCTACCAAGTCTTGAAGGCTCAGCAATTTTTCAGACTGAGATAGACTTCATGCATATGATAGTCAGGGGTTGACCTGAATTCAAGTGTCTTATAGATGGTTAAACATCTAAGCAACTGTCTCTCCAACATTTTGAAGGTCACAGAAGAAGATTAACCAAGTTTTGAAGCTTCAGCAATTTTTTGTGAGGAAATAGCCTAGATGCATATGGTAGTCAGGGGTTGACTTGGATGCAAAGTTCTATATATCATCAAACATGCAACTAAACTTCTTCCCTCCATTTTAAAGGTCACAGAAGAAGATTAGCCAAGTCTTGAAGCCTCAGCAATTTTTTATAAAGAGTTTGACTAAATGCATGTGGTAGTCAGCAACTAGTCCATGATCAATGTTTGATACATCAGCAAACATCCAAATAAACTTGTCCCCCCCATTTTAAATGTCACAGAAGATGATTGACCAAGTCTTGGAGCTCCAGCAATTTTTTGTGGAAAGTTAAGCTAGACTCATGGCAGTCAGGGGTTGACTTGAATGCAAAGATTCCAAACATCATAAAACATGCAACTAAACTTCTTCCCCCCATTTTAAAGGTCACAGAAGAAGATTAGCCAAGTCTTGAAGCCTCAGCAATTTTTTATAAAGAGTTTGACTAAATGCATGTGGTAGTCAGCAACTAGTCCATGATCAATGTTTGATACATCAGCAAACATCCAAATAAACTTGTCCCCCCCATTTTAAATGTCACAGAAGATGATTGACCAAGTCTTGGAGCTCCAGCAATTTTTTGTGAAGAGTTAAGCCAGACACATGGCAGTCAGGGGTTAACTTGAATGCAAAGGTTCCAAACATCATAAAACATGCAACTAAACTTCTCCCCCCCATTTTAAAGGTCATAGAAGAAGATTGACCAAGTCTTGAAGCCTTAGCAATTTTTCCCAAGGTGTTGAACTAAATGCATGTGGTAGTCAGTGACTGGTGTTGGGTCAGAGGTCCTACACATCAGCAAACATCCAAATAAACTTCTTCCCATCATTTTCAAGGTCACAAAGATGATTGACCAAGTTTTGAACCACATGGAATTTTTTACAAGAAGCTAGATCTAGTGTATCTAGTAGCTGGACTCTTGGTGGGCTGAGCCAGTACCAGGCATCACCAACCATTGATATGAGCTGCTCCCCACCATTTGTAGAGTCACAGAACATGATTGAACAA
This sequence comes from Suillus cothurnatus, assembly GCA_016758765.1. Taxonomy (NCBI): domain Eukaryota; kingdom Fungi; phylum Basidiomycota; class Agaricomycetes; order Boletales; family Suillaceae; genus Suillus; species Suillus cothurnatus. Next base: position 5,534 of record JABBWL010000300.1, read on the forward strand.
GTTTCAAAGCATTAGGAATTTTTTACAGAGTGATAGACTATGTGCATATGGCAGTCAGATATTGACTTAAAACCAGAGGTTCATACCATCACCAATGATCTACCAAAGCTTGTCCCCACCATTTTAAAGGTCACAGAAGATGATGGACCAAGTTTTGAAGGCCCAGGAATTTTTTGTGATGATGTAGCCCTTCTGGTCCTCCTCCATCAGGAGACATAATATGAAAATCTTGGAAATGAGTTCCAGATGATGTATTTACATCAACATAGTATATATATAGATAAGAATATGAGATACCAGTGCATTTGGATAGAGTTATGCTGACTAATTATGGGAATTGAGTAGGATGACTTTGGAAAGAGTAAAATGATCATAACTCATGTTCCTGACCACCAAATTCCTTAAAAATAGGTGCAATGGAATCCCAGAGATGCATTGCACCCAATGGGACATCAACAATAAGAAGAAAATATGTTGAGTTATATATAATATATAGCCATAGAGTGTATAGATACAGTAATTGTGACACCGCAGTCCACTTGCGACGGATACCCTGTACTGCTCATTGAGCAAGGCGACGAAAGGGCATACAACAATCGATCTGGCTTCCTCGTCCATCACAGATGGCACCATCCACGACATGCTCTTCCCACCTCCTGTCTTCATCGTGATGACGAGGTCTGTTTCTGCAGTCATGACTGCAATAAGGACGTTCATTTGCTCAGCACTCTTTTCCCTCGCAGAATCATCCCTCCGGATATGTCTGATAGCACGTCGAATCTCCTCTCTGATATCTCGGATGGCGCTTGGATGTGAGGATGGTTGACTGCCGTCAGTAGAGATAGAATTAGACATGCTGCTGTCATTGCCTCGCACACCAGTGGAAGACATGGGAACAATGCGACGAAAAGATCTCGCCCTGCGTGGATGTTTGATTGGAATGTTCTCATCTGGAGTAGATTCATCATCGTTGCTCGAGAGGCTAATGATCTCCATAGGCCGCTTTTCTACCGTCTTCATATGATCATGCAGACTTTGTAGTGCCAGGTCGTCGAGAGTCGACAGATCTTCATCGCCCGTGAGTGTTTTAACCTCTGCAGACACCCTGCGAAGGCGTTTTATACCCCTTGATGGTTCCATGACATCTTCTGTGCCCGAGACGTCCTGCATTGTATGCTTTCGAGTACGGAACACGGTTGGTAAAACTGTAGGGCCTGGTTCATATTCTATACGGTTAGAACCTCTGGGCTGGCCATATTCATATGCTCTGCCCTTCCCCTTGCGATTTGGGACGGGAGTTGATGTGGATCCATCGCTGGTCGAAGAGATGTCGGGTAAAAGTAGCAAGCCATCCATTTGATCACTACGAGAAAAGCTTGCGGCAGATGAGGCCGGAAGGGGAGAGTCTGAAAGCATAGATCCACATTGAATGTACCCGCTTGCAGTCGGTGACAATGCCACAACTGAGGTCACACCTGCAGCATTAAATAAGGTTTTAAATCGGACAACATTGGTGGTAGAACTCACTGCTTTTCCTATTATACCCACTAGTTCCTGACGATTTCATGGGAGAAGGAAGGATACCTGAAAAATAATATGAAGTAAAGTTATGAAAACAATTATTTCTGGTACTTACGCCCGCTCTGGTTGTAAAACAAGTCATCCAGATTACTATCCAAGGTTATCGGTTGGCCGTTCCAACTACTCGGTAATGATGATGGAATTTCTGATGCGTGCTGATCATATAGTGCATATTTGCGTTGTTGATTTATGGCGGTGGAGACCGCGTCCCTGAGAATTCCCATATATTCCGTATCAAAATATGATCGAAGAGTATCTTGTGTGGTTTTCTTGACCTGGTCAGATATAGATTGAATGGTCGTCCCATTGTACAAGTTTTTGCGACTGATTCTAATCGCCTCGGGAGGTGGAGATGGACCAAGACCAAGTACGCTGTGCCACTGATCTCCCAGCCATCTGTGCTTGCACATGCTGTTATTGGACAGTCGAGGGACGACTCCATGGACGACGGCATAGTGGCTATGGTCCATACCAGTGGAATGATCAGCAGACTCGGCAAGGATGTTATCAGCTTGATCATAAGAGTCATCAGGGGCAATGAATTCGCGCCCCATTGTAATTGCGCCTTGGCGAAAATCTCTCACTCCCCATCGACATTCGAAGTATTCATTGTTCCACTGCTGGATGTTGGCGGAGAACATCGTAGGACTAAAGCGTTCTCCCTCACTGACGCACAGATATCTGGAATATAATAAATTTGTTAGAACTATGTTCAGTGGTGCGCATGGATCAGGACAGTGCTCACGTCCTATACACATGTTCGGCCTGAACGCCATACGCAATGCCGGCCAGTATAGCTTCAGCGTTTCGTAGCCCCCCTGCGAGCATTTCGAGCACCAACAAGGCGATATCCTTTGGAACGAACCCTGGGGTGCACGAGTCACGATCGCTGATGCTGGTCTTCTTGCTGTAGCCTGTCAGGAGGAACATTTCGCGTCCCTGCATGAACAGATTTCGATGCCTGTCCGCATTGCTTACTTTGTGGTCGATGAACTGGGTTCCTCTACAGGAAATGTGCGTGGTGATGAAAAGTAAATGGTAAAGTGGCTCCCAGACGCGCGACGATCTTCTCAGAAGTTCCTTTATTCCGGGGATATTCCATGCCACTCGTCCTGCGTTGTCTATCATTGCGAGGTCGTAGTAATCCACCAGGTACAAGAACAAAGCATGTCGCTTCTTGTAGAAAGGCTCTTCTGATGCGAGCGAATAACCACGCATCGAGTTTGTCAGATTGTCCTTCACCTCCTCTGGAATAACCTTCAATACAAAGTTATCGTTCACGAGCGCAGCATAGCGCGATTTGCACTCTCTGAAGAGCCTTTGGATGCCTTCCCGAAGCTTGTCCATATGCATGGTGTTGGTGCCGATGGTGATGGATTTCACATCTGGATCGACGTAGACGTTGGGCTCCCTCGTTTGATTGAACACCACGGAAGATGCATACTGCTGCATCTCGTACACCATGTTGAACGTCGTGGAACGCCCGAGGCGCAGAACACGCTCGTGAATGCGAATTACGCGACTTTAAATGAAGTCATTAATACAGTTGTGGAACAGTATATGTATTAAATAACGCTCACTCATGGTCGTCAAAATGAACGGCGTCTGTTTCCTCATCTTTGTCCATCAACGCCTCAAGAAGGGAGGTGATATTGCAGAAGTATTTAAACTTCGCGAGGTCTGGGGTGAGGACGGATGCTTCGCAGAAATTTCCATCCACACGCAGCGCCCTGAGCCAGATGGCTCGCTTAATCGGGTTTGCCCATCGATCCTCCACACACAGATCTGGATCAGTGTCGACGAGGGACCACGCCAGATTATGGTAGGTAATCATTCGTTTCCTGGGAGATGCGTTGTCGTCGCCTAGCACGATAATAAGTTCTTCAAGACATATTGTCTGCACTTCGGACAGCGCAAACGAGAATTCTAACGGGAAACCGAGGTGAATTCGCACAATCGATCTCATCAGTTGAACCATAAAGCTCGGATATTCAAGGTTGTCATCCGACACGGGCCTCCAATGACTATCTCTGGAAGCACCATTGTTAGAATCATGCAGAATTTATGTGTGTTATCACGGCTCACATGTCTCGTGGTATGTCATTTCCATACAACAGGAGTTTCGATAGGCTCAACCTATGCGGGTGGCCGTCCAAGATGGTAGATGCCTTCATCATGTGGTCTCGGACAGTAGCAGCGAGACGTGTGAGTATCCCACTCGATTCATCATCAGTGTGCTTTTTCTTAATTTGTTCTGCTGCCCGCCTTTGGTTTGGATTCATCCGAAGTTCGACCTCGAACTTGTCCCAACCCATAAAGCGCATCAGAGGAGTCCTTTCCCTTTCTGTGTTGGCTGGTACTACCAATGCAACATCAAGGGTAGGTAGGAACATGGCCTGTAGGGTGCTTTTGATTTCCGGTCTGGTTCCTGGAACAACATTTTGGTCTATCTCGAAATACGAGTTTCCTACCGCAGTAAAGATGCGTTGGACCTGACAAGGTCTATACCCGATGTCCATCAAGCGATTGGTTATGTGTTTTTCTCGACCATGTCGTTGCATAGTCGCAATGTCCTTGACTGCATATGAACAATCAGAAGATGCTGTACATGCAAACCCGTCGGTGGGATCCGCAATGAGTTGTACGGGAGGGCCTCCTGCAGTCGGTAGCTTAACGTCCTTTGGATTCTCATAGATGGTCGATTCAGAGCAAAATTTTAACAATGCCTGCATCGCCACTGAAGATACCTAGTAATGTGTATTAACATCGAAGTCTAGATGTACTGTCCGAAAAATAAGCATACCTTATATGATTGATGGTGGTTTTTAGTGTGGCCTGCGATCATTCCTGAAGTCAATGCAACCCGGCATGAACAACAGAACAGGACTTTTAGACGGCTGTGCATGCACAGGCCAAGAGCATCGAGAGCCTCATTGGACTCCAAATAGTCGACTGATGGCAACAACGACACGGTTGTCACACCCACATCGCATGGTGGACCTGTTAATATGGGATGGACACGTTATTAAGCATAACCCTTCCGATTTATTCAGAAGAGTCTCACTTTTTCTCCCAGTCTCTTCATGCGACGGGAGCTCTGATATGGGAATATGGGGCGACAAGTTTTCTGACCATCGATCAATAGATTAGCATGTCAAAGAGTGGGATGATATAACGCTGACCTATCAAGCTAAACTCTTGAGGAGACGCGCATGGTTGCAGAAGGTTCTGAGGCGGGACTGCTACTGCACAGGTAATTGTCACTCGATTGTAGCCCAATATAATATGCTACTTACCTAACTCAGGAGTGTCGAAGACCTTGATCTTCTCCGACCCATTGTGATCCACAATGATGTGCACCTGGGTGTCCTCACGCTTTGTAAAAAGCCTTTCACACTCAGGGAGTGGGCACGCATAGCGTCCGTAGGCATTGCCTACAACATACTGGCGACCACAAATAATAAATGGGACAGGAATGGAATGGTACCGGTATCGGTGCTTCCGTGCGATTTCGCTGGTTGGAAATGGGCCTCTATTGCATCCTAGATGGTTACAAGTGTATTGTTCGGACATTGTGATCAGTAAGAAGAGTATTGTTTAACGATATCTCTGGTGCTATATCGTTGGAGGCAATTCAGTTGGGCTGACGAGCTTTTATATGCCCCTATAGACTGATATATATTTTCAGGGATGTGATCGACTAACGACTGTCATTGCAAGGAAAATTTTACGACCATGTTGCAGGATTTACGAAAATGTCCAGACACATCAGGACGAGCTAGCTTGTGGGGGAACCGAGGAACGGCGATCAAGACGACCCTACTGAATTTTTCACCCAGCGCAAACCGTTCTTCAGGTTGTAATATTTAAGAAATTAGGGTAAAAAGTGTCGGACATGAGCCCACTCCCTTGGCGTTCAGTCACATAATGACATGCAATTGACTTTATATTGTACATTCTTTTATTATCTTCCGAGGAATCGAAGCAACGTAAATCAGACACATTGATCGGGTAACCTTTGGATTACTATCGCGTGATACAACTAGGTTCCGTGCTGCAGGCACCCGACAGATAGTCCGTAAATATCTGATGGCGCTACAGAGTGCTTGTGGGTCAGCTCATTACGCCCTCAGAAAACAAAATCTATTGTTGGTATATTACGTATTTCATATGGGCGCACATTTTTAATCTGACGCAGCTAAGTTCCTCAATTGATGGTTACAGGCCTTACTACACCCACACAGGGACGTCCGATTGTTTCAAACAGGTATAGCAGCATTCAATGGTCATAGGCCTTACTACACCCACACAGGGACGTCCGATTGTTTCAAACAGGTATAGCAGCATTCAATGCTTACTCCGTGGACCCTGATGAAAATTGTTGCACCGCACATTTAGTTCCTAAGTCTGGGCTTGACGGATCAGTACGTGATGGACAGGCATGTGTTTCAGACATGTAGGACATCTGTATGTGTCGTTCTTATACAATATACTGATGTTCTGTGAGACCACATGAATTTCAATCTTTTTAAAAGTGCCGTATTATGTGGTACAAACACAACAATTGTGATTCATAGGTTATTAGAAGTCATAATACGATGATAAGACAAATTGAACATGTGGTCGTGTGATGGACTATATGGGAATGTGATGGACTGTGCGGGGATGTGATGGACTATATATGGATGTCATGACCATCAAATAAAAAGGAAGCCTGTTGGACGACATTGCCAAGAAAGGCACCGGTATTGATTGGGGCCCCATGTCGGAGGTCAAATTCATTGGAGATAGTGTGGAGAAAATACAGTTAATCTTAAAAAAATCATGAACTGCCTTGATCATTTTGTAAAAGCACCGGAACACGTAGCGAGTGGAGGCAACATTTTGAAATACTCCCACACTGCTAAATTTACCCCCTCTTATTTCTGATCCGTGCATCTCAATCACACACATTCTCTGGCGACTAAATATGGCGGCAGCATCAGCATATGGTCCTACAAAAGATTCCAATGCTCATCCACCTATGTCGCCCCATCCTCCATGACAAAACCAAGCGTCTGATTCTTAACCTCATAAATAACGCAAACCAAACCAAATTGGAGTGCCCCCACACAAAGAGACGTCGAAAGAGACACTGGGAGATACACAATGTCATCCATCACGAGCACATCTTATGTTGGAGGGAGATGGACTGGCTCATTATCGCGAAAGAAATTCGAGTCAGGCATCATGTTTGCAGGACTGATGGATGTTATTGACGATTCTCGGGCATATAGCACATAAACAGGAATGAAATGTTATTATTGTGCTAGCTGTGAAGAATTATTATGAGCTATTGTTCCAGACAGTCGCTGGTGTTGATAGATTTGTTGATGTGGCTCCAGGTCGTCGTTGGAAAATGTGGGACAATTGTGTACATCGCAGAGAAGAGCAGATCACAAAGAACACCTAGATGGATGAGATTAATTGGTTAGTGACACAAGCTGAAACATGGGGAAATCGTCAGATGATGACAGACAAGCATAAATAAGCAAGGATGTTGAAGTTGCACTTTAAGATGGTAAATGATAGTGATGGATGACACCCGGGACAGGACATCGACGTCGTGATTGAATGCAACATCAAAAGCCTACATGAATAAGTCAGGGTGACAGGGTGACAAATGCAAGCAAAAGGTCCAATACACAAGGGTCATGGGGTGATGTGTGAAGGAAAAAAGGTCTAATAGGCGGGGTTGACAGGTTGACGGCTGCAGGCTAAAGGTCTAATAAGCGAGGGTGACGGGGTGACGGCTGCAGGCTAGAGGTCTAATAAGCGAGGGTGATGGTAGGGTGACGGCTGCAGGCTAAAGGTCTAATAAGCGAGGGTGACGGGGTGACGGCTGCAGGCTAAAGGTCTAATAAGCGAGGGTGACGGGGTGACTCTGCAGGCAAAAGGTCTGATAAGCGAGGGTGACGGGGTGACGTTTGCAGGCAAACGTTCTAATAAGCAAGGGTGACAGGGTGACGGCTGCAGGTGAGAAGGGGACGGACCAAGGGTGACGGCTAAAAAGCCAAAATAAGCGAGGGTGATGGGGTGACGTTTGCACCATCAGACAAGGGACGGGACAGCGCCAAGCGGAGAAAAAGAAGAGATGGGAAAAAGAAGAGGTGACGGTGACACACCCAAGAGGAACAAATGGCGCATGGGAAAGGTGACGGACAGGCACTTACCACACCATATTGCCTTTTATTGATAGGGTGACAGGGTGACGTTTACAGGGTGGGCCCGTGGAACCAAATATATAGAACGGTTGATTTTGCTTTGTCTGAGGTATAGGCGAAAGCCTCATTAGGACTTGGCTTGACTTTGCTTTATTTTTGCTATTTATTTGCTTGATCTGAGGCATGGGCTTAGGCGAAAACCTTGTTGGGACAGAGCTTGATTTTGCTATTTTTTTGCTTTATCTGAGACATGGGCTTAGGCGAAAACCTCATTAGGACTGGGCTTTATTTTGCTTTATTTTTGCTATTTTATGGCCCTGGTGTGGCTTTATTTTGGCTGTTTTATTGATATTGCTGTGTCTTTGTATCGTATGGCTTGTCTTGGTATCGCTTGATTTGAGGCGTAGGCTTAGGCGAAAACCTCGTTCAGACTTTGCTTGATTTTGCTTGATTTTGCTGGATTTGAGGTGTAGGCTTGGGCGAAGACCTCGTCAGGACTTGGCTGACTTTGCTTGGTTTTTGCTGGATTTGAGGCGTAGGCTTAGGCGAAAACCTCGTCAGGACTGGGCTTGACTTTGCTTGATTTTGCGTGATTTTTGCTATTTTGTTGCTTGATTTTGCTTGATTCATTGGTGTTGTATTGCTTGTCTTGCTGTCATAATCTCTTGTTATCGTATCGCCTGATTTGCTGTGGTATTGTATTCCTTATCCTTGTCTTGACTATCGTGATGTATCCTATGGTATCGCGCTTCTTATTGTTGACTTCCTTATCGTAGTCTTTATTATCTTGTTTCTTATCCTTGACTTGCTTGTTGTATTGTTGTCTTGACCGTCCTGATCCTTATCCTTGACTTTTGCTTGTTTTCTTCATTTTTATTTTGCTTTATCTGAGGCATAGGCTTAGGCGAAAATCTTGTCAGGACTGGGCTTGATTTTGCTTTATTTTTGCTATTTTATGGCTCTGGTGTGGCTTTATTTGGGTGTCTTGGTATTGTAGTCTCTTGCTATTGTATTGTACCGAGAACCGAGACACCGAGACAATACGTTTTTATCCGAGACAACGAGAAAGCTAACTAAGCCTCTAACAGGCGGGGGGGTGGGTTTCTAACTGCTAAAAACCCTAATGGGTGGGGGGGGTGGGTTTCTAACTGCTAAAAACCCTAATGGGTGGGCGGGTGGGGGCAACTCTAACATATGGCAAGCCCTGTGATGCTTATCCTTGACTATCGTATTTTTATTCTATGTGATGGCGTCGTATCGTATTGTTATTATATTGTGTGTTGTCGTATGGCATTTGATTGCATTGCATTGTATTATTGTATTGTATTCTTATCGTGTGGTATCGTACGGTGGTCTATCGTGTTTCTTGTCCTTGACTTGACTTGGTTATTGTGGTCTGTGGTATGGCGTCTCTTATCCTTGTCTTGACTATCGTATTCCTTATCCTTATCCTTGACTGGGGTGATGCGTGGGCGATGGTCAAAACCTTGTTTCGACTTTGCTTGACTTTGCTTGATTTTCCTTGATCTGACGGGCGGACTAAGGCGAAAACCTCGTTCAGACTTTGCTTGATTTTGCTGGATTTGAGGTGTGGCCTTGGGCGAAAATCTTGTCAGGACTGGGCTTGACTTTGCTTGATTTTTGCTTGATTTGAGGCGTAGGTTTAGGCGAAAACCTCGTCAGGACTGGGCTTGACTTTGCTTGATTTTTGCTATTTTGTTGCTATTGTGTTGCTTCATTTTCCTTGATTTTCCTTGATCTGAGGCGTGGGATTGGGCGAAAACCTTGTTAGGACTGGGCTTCACTTTGCTTGATCTGAGGCGTAGGTTTAGGCGAAAACCTTGTTCAGACTTGGCTTGATTTTGCATGATCTGATGCGTAGGATTAGGCGAAAACCTCGTTCAGACTTGGGTTGACTTTGCTTGATTTTTGCTATTTTTTTGCTATTGCGTTGCGTAGGGAAAGGCAAAAACCTTGTTTTGACTTTGCTTGATTTTTGCTTTGTTTTGCTATTGTCTTGCTTGATCTGATGCGCAGATGAAGGCGAAAACCTCGTTCAGACTGGGCTTCGTTTTGCGTCATTTTTGGTATTTTTTGGTTATTTTGTTGCTATTGTGTTGCTTGATTGTCCCAACAGTACTATCTAATATTGATGTTGCCATTTCCAATTTTCACCTTTTTGAGATCTGAATCCAACTGATGGTTCATGCAAGATCATCATTCACTTATATTGCCTGCACTGGACATGTATCCAGCTTAACTGCATTTCTCTACAATTTACGGTATGTCAGCTACTGTATCACCATCATACACTCAGATACCTTACAACACCATCAGGGGTTTTTTTCGATTTGCAGGCCATGCTGATGACTCGATGATGTTGGTATGTTGCAGAATCTCTCCTCTAATCAATTCAATACATATGCTTCTAGACTTGCCCACCTTCTGCCCTAAACTGCCTCATGGTTTATGTATCATTCACTTCTATTCATTAATGTATATACGTTTATCAGCTGTTAAATGTATTGGTTGTTACAGATAGCACACTTAACATCAAATATAATATATATTTAAATATTTATTGTTGTATCACTCATGTGTGCATCTAGAACATTTTCTAGATGTGAAGTCATGGCATAAAACTAATAACAACACTTGCACATCTGGAACTGGCTCCAGATGCGCAGGTCATCTAACATATATAAATTCAAGATGCCGCCAGATGGTGTCCACCATGTCATGCTGTGTTGCACTCATGTCCTCTGCTGTTTTGTTTTCATGGCTCTTTCCATTTGCTGCATAATGTTGTGTTGTGGTGTGCTCATGCCCTCAGTGTCTCCTTTTTTTCTTGGTCTTTGTTCAGCACTCAGTACTATGGCAACTTCTGCTTCTTTTTCCAGTGTTGTTGGTCTTACAGTGAGAACTAGCTGTGGTCAGATCTCATCTGGGGCTTAAATGTAGACTATACCCTTGGATTCGGTGATGGCATGAATGTTCAACTGATACATAGATTCATAGTCCTACTCAGCAATAATTTTGAAAGCCACTGCATTCCTCACATCAACTTTATGTTTCATTCATATTGTTCATTGTGGAAGGTGAATCAAAAGCAGTTTCCTTTGCAGCTTGCATATGCAACTACTTTTAATGGTTGTCAAGGCTTGACACTGGCATGAACCATACTCGACATTCAAACTAATCCCTTTGCTCATGGTCAGTTGTACACAGCATTATCGAGAGTGAGGTCAAGAAGGAATGCGATGTGTCTATTCACAGAGACAAATGAGAGACAAGACTGCACTAACATTGTATTTCCCAAATTGCTACTGTAAACACAATGACTTGTGGGGTTAAAGCTGACCGATGTGGTGTCCTTGTACCATATATAATGACCTTTGCACATCTGGAACTGGCTCCAGATGCGCAGGTCATACCAAATATAAAATAACCCTTGCACATCTGGAACTGGCTCTAGATGTGCAGGTCATAACATATATAGCATACCTTGCACATCTGAAACAAGGGGTAAATGTGACTCAATGTTTTGAAAATGGGTAGAATACCTGTACCAGAAGCAAACCTACTTACAAAAATCATATATAATATGTGAGCAAACTTATCTTCACATGTCTGTCAGACGTGACCACATTCTGGATAGCAATGCCTTTGTCTCTGAAGAGAGTGAGCAGCTTGACCAAGGATACGTCATACAAATCGGGTCTTTGGTCTAGTTCATGTGCAAGCCTTGTCTGGGCGGCCAACACCTGCTATTCATCAGCATGCACACCACTGACATATAATTCCTACATACCATGTTATTAGAGCATTTCACGTCTTTCAGGTTCCTAGTGTGATTGATTGGCAAAAATGCACATGCAATGTCTATAAACAATTCTTCAGGAACTATGAGAGCAAGATAAAAAGGTTGTATGCTATTTCAGCCTCCAGAGTCAGCTCCGCAGTCCGTAAGTGGTGCAATAATATTGAGATCATAAGCTTTGTGACTCCTCCCCAGCACGCAGTATAGAACTCGAGTGCAAGGCATGTGACAACACATATAGTCGTGATTCCAATGACCCACTTCTCTTTGTCTGAGCGATCGTGTATCCCTGTTTTGTCACTTCAGAAGGTCACATTATCATTGGGAGAAGTGATTGAAGAAGCGTAGAGGAGGTTAGAAAGGAGTTGGTTGGAAGAGGATGATTCCATTATTTCTTTGGAGGTCGCGACGATGTAATTGAGGTGAGAGTACATGTTGGACATAATGTAGTCGTCACCAGGTGGCAGCTGGGAAGGCTTCTAGTGTATTTGAAAAGAGAGAGAGAGAGAGAGAGAGAGAGAGAGAGGAAAAACATACCTTGATGCGAAGTGCAAAGCATTTGGCAGCTGTTGTTGGAGGTGGGGGTGTATGTTTCTCGGTGTTGAATGCAAACTCGAATATCGAAAGAGGAGACGGGGCGAAATGGCGGAGATGGATATCAAAAGATGAGCTAAGGAAGCGCTGCACATTTCGTAGCCTAACAAACCAGTGCTCAAGGCTACTACAGTGCTTGTGCAAAGATTTCTGAACAAGGTTGTCCAAGATTGTCGCTTAATAGCTGTGTCAGGTGAGTATGAAGATTCTCGTCTAGTTCTCGAAGTGCAACAGAGCAGGCAGATGCTATTTTCTACTCATGAATGATGGATCAGAAAGCACATGGACAATTAACATGCAAGAAAAATGTACCAAACTCTCGGACATGGTTTCCCATGCATAAGTATTGACCGAATGTTCGGCTTCCATACCTTTAATCTGCTCCAGCAACTCACTAAAGCACTGTAATGATTCCATGATAACATTTCTTAAAGCCTTCTTCGTCTCATCACCATCCTCCAGTCCCAAATCCTTCACAGGACATTTTATAAGGTTCCCCCACGCTTTATCTGCCGCTGCCACTTCGCACAAAGCACACCTGGCCTTCGTACAGCATAGGAGCACTCGCAGGGGCTTGTGCGAGCACAGTCCATTCCATTTGGGAGTCACGATAAGGGACTGGAGGGAATTGGAAAGAAGGCGCTATTGAGAGGCAGAGAGTAGAAGTGACTGCGCGATATAGTACGTGAATAGAATGTGTGAAGTGTGTGAGCACATCTATTGCTACTGAAATGTCAAAATTCCGCAGATACGCAGAAGGGCAGAGATAGTAGAAATACTAGCTGGTCAGGGAGGGTACACCCTGATTAACAGTTAGAGATACAAACCACAGCATATGATATGACATACCGTCCCAAGAAATACATCTGTCAAAAAAACACACTCAGCACGTTGTGCAAAAGATCCGTTAGGACGGAAATGTGCTTCGCTAGATGTTTCTCTGGAAAAATCGTGACATGTTTGCCTAAAGTAATGTTATAGTGAGCGTGGACCCCACACTGTGTCTTTCTAATAAGTCAGCGTACACCGATTGGGCAGGCATGTACCATGAATCCACAAAGTTTGACCTGCCTTTCCCCAGAGTCACAATTGCGTACACGTATCTCCCTCGCAAGGCTATGCTCGAGAGTGATATATGGCAAGGGAATATGATGGGGGTCCGGCGTAGGGCGGCATGAGACACCTGGAGACGCAGACGGCATCTGAGTTTGAGAAGGTATCTTGGCGAGGGTATCTGGCATATTAGAAGCGCTTGGCGTGTCGGTGAGGGAGGAGGGGCCATACAAGAATTGTATTCAAGATATCGGTATCATCAGTCGTAAGAAAGGAAGTAACTATAATCTTCATAACGAATATAGAAGATAAAGTATGATAGGCATCGCAAAAGCCAGATACTATCGCAGAAAGTTCAATGAAGCACTTAGCTCATGAAGATGAAGATGAATAAGTAAGGCAAACATTACATCAAAAGAATAGCTCTACCCCAGCGCTTGGAAGAGAACACATCCTATAGCGCTGGGTGGTCTGAAATCTTGGCTCTCATTCGTCAGTAGTGTGGGACATATTGTGAGGGATCTGCGTGCTAAAAACGCGCTTACAGATGGCGACATGGAACCAAACCGTCTACTAGAGTTTAGCGATGCAGAGGATGTGGTTTCTACGCGCGAATGGGCAAAATTTGCAGAAGGACGAGAGGAATTGGACCCTGAAAGGTTGAAAGGGCGTGCAAAAGATGTAGGTGCTGAGCCTGAAGATTAATGTGCGGAGTAGGGGCTTAGGTGCGAACGCATAGAGTGCAAAGACCCTCGCTCAGAGACCAAAGGATTCCCTTGATGAACTTGGAGCTGCATCAAAAATCATTCTTTGAAGGCGAAATGCGAAATTCATACCTTGAACACCACAGTGAGGAATTAGTCAACATATCGGCACTGCTGCTTTCACATGAGTGCCGTGGGGCACCTTGTCCGACAAACTCATAAGCTGAGGCTCGACATCGAAGGAGGATCGACAAACTCACTTTCTGTGAACAGCAGGCAGCGACTTTGATCAGCTTGGCTTGAGCTTGAAGGATGATCGACGCACTCTGACAGCGAAAACGAATGCAAATAGTTTAGAATTGACAAGGACAAACAGTGCGAAAATGAACCACAAACAAACAAACACAACCAAAACATGTCACAAACACAACCATACACTGTGTTGTCCGTCACATTTCCATCACACGTCTATCACATATTCACCACTCCATCCATCCCTTGTTTAACACGCCAATAATCTACAAGTATTCAATCTTATCACTTATCGAATCAAATAATGGCTCCGACAACAAGGGCACAAGCAGCACTAGCACTCGTTCTCAAAAAACGCATGTCACAAGCAGTCAGAGCCGAGCGGATGGTAAGTCCCCTTCGTCCTTGAAACATATTTCTAAAATTCCCGAAGAAAAATCGTTTTAAAACAGTCAATATTGATGGGCCCTTCCGTGGCACTCGAAGTGGACTGAATGCCGCTGCCATTCCCCCACTACCCATCGGCGAAGCACAGCAACCTGGAGTCGCTGATGTACCTCAGGAAAACATGCAAGATTTAGTAAGTTCTACATTTACGCATTTCATACTCTATTTTCTAAATAACTACGCAGATTATTGGTGAAGCACAGCAGCCTGTAGTCGCTGATGTACCTCAGGAAAACATGCAAATTTTAGTAAGTTTTACATTTACGTGTTTCATACTCGACTTGCTAAATAAATACGCAGATTGTGCAACAAGAGGCCTACAACTATTCGCAGGTCCTTCCTACCAGCGTTAAAACTGAGCAAGTGAAAGAAGAACCGATTGAGTCCCCCATCAAATCGGAGTCGGTGAAATCAGAGCCGATAGAGCTCACCATCAAATCGGAGTTGGTGAAAGAAGAGGCGAATATTGCAACCTTGCAAAATATCAAGTCCGAGACCGCGAAGGAGGAGCCAGGAGCAGTGGCGATTAAAATAAAGACTGAGGAAGATTGATGGACAATTAGATATTCGCATTTTTATTTTACTTCTCATCTTGATATCAGGTTACTCGCCTACATTCTATGCGCTATCTTATACCTATCTTTTTAACGCTTACATTTTACTTGTCTTGATTTACACATAGTCTCATTTACATATATTTCTACATTATCCGTTATCTTCTCTCGCCGTGTACTCTTGAACTTCAACTTGTACTGAGCGAGTACCGCGGTTACATCTCAATTATAATTTGACGCACAATCTTATTAGAATTCCGCTCTTTGTGGAGCCCCTTTGAGTCTTGATCATATTCTGGCTCACTTTCAAAGACCATATCGTGATTTGTCCCTGCTGCTCTTGGTCCATTGCACTCCTTGTACCTGTTAGGGATATAATCTAATGCCTTTAGGGATATTCTTCTACCAACATCTTAGTTCGCTCAGGCCTCAAGTAAGGTCTACCAATAATATAAAACATGCGAAAATTACACGGTGTGGGAGGTGAAGAAATGCAAATAAAGTGGCCATAGTGCATGAAGGTATATGGATATGGATGGAGGAGGCGTTTTCTCTGATGAGGAAGGAAGAATGTAAGTCGGGTAAGGACCTTGACCTACAAAATCCTTCTTGACCATGTCCTCAAAATCCTTTAGAAAGGGAGAATATAAGTCGGGTAAAGACCTCGACCTACAAAATCCTTCTTGACCACGTCCTCGAACTCCTTTAGGAAGGGAGAATGTAAGTCGGGTAAGGACCTTGACCTACAAAATCCTTCTTGACCATG
Organism: Suillus cothurnatus; assembly: GCA_016758765.1. Taxonomy (NCBI): domain Eukaryota; kingdom Fungi; phylum Basidiomycota; class Agaricomycetes; order Boletales; family Suillaceae; genus Suillus; species Suillus cothurnatus. The sequence continues at coordinate 21,508 of JABBWL010000300.1, forward strand.
TCCTCAAAATCCTTTAGGCAAGGGAGAATGTAAGTCGGGTAAGGACCTTGACCTACAAGATCCTTCTTGACCATGTCCTCGAACTCCTTTAGGAAGGAAGAATGTAAGTCGTGTAAGGACCTTGACCTACGAGATCGAATGGTAGGGAGAAGTTCTGCAGGATGGAAAAAAATGGTTAGGACGATGACAACCCTTGACTACTACGAACTGACTGATTATAATATATAAAACATGCGAAAATTACACGGTGTGGGAGGTGAGGAAATGCAAATGAAGTGTCCATCGTGTATTAAAGTATATGGATATGATAGGAGGAGGCGTTTTCTTTGATGAGGAAGGGAGAATGTAAGTCGGGTAAGGACCTTGACCTACAAAATCCTTCTTGACCATGTCCTCAAAATCCTTTAGAAAGGGAGAATGTAAGTCGGGTAAGGACCTTGACCTACAAAATCCTTCTTGACCATGTCCTCGAACTCCTTTAGGAAGGGAGAATGTAAGTCGGGTAAGGACCTTGACCTACGAGATCCTTCTTTACCACGTCCTCGAGCTCCTTCAACATTACCAGATTCATATTGACCTTTAAAATGGTAGGGAGAGGTTCTGCAGGATGGAAAAACGATGGTTAGGAAGATGTAAACTCTTGACTACTACGAACTGACTGATTATAATCCCAATCCAGATACTAACATATCTTGCGCTTCATCTGGTTAATTTCTCGCAGCTGGAACATTTCCTGGGATTCAATAATCCAGGATTTGTTGGAGTAAGTATCGTCACAGATGACCTTTGATGAAAGCATGAAAGATAATATGGAAAGATGGTGAGACATTTCAGGAAGGAAGGATGTAAGTCAGGTAAGGACCTTGACCTAAAAAATCCTTTTTGACCACGTCCTCGAGCTCCTTCAACGTTACCAGATCCATATTGACCTGTAAAATAGCAGGAAAAAGTTCTGCATGATGGAAAACGATGGTTAGGACGATGTAAACCCTTGACTGCTACGAACTGACTGATTATAATCCAATCCAGATACTAATATATCTTGCCCTTCATCTGGTTAATTTCTCGCAACTGGAACATTTCCTGGGATTCAATAATCCAGAATTTGTTGGAGTAAGTATCGTCACAGATGACCTTTGAAGAAAGCATGGAAGATAATATGAAAATATGATGAGACGAAGAACCCCGAGCGGTGGAAAAGCATACCTTGAGTCACTGGAGTACGACGAGAGAAGTGAATGTTACAGACGAGGTGCATCAAATATATGAGTGTAAAATATCTGATGGTACCTTAATCTATCTCTGACCCTAATGCATCGTTGATGGAACTGTAATTGACATGTGATGGACAATAAGCAATCTTGGCGTTACATATAGAGTATTTCAAGGTTTGGGGTGGACGTAATATGACTAATGTGTCATATTTGTAATTGTAGTTCAATCCGAGTAGCACGCCACTGCACCCATCTTGTATACAATCGACGATGAGGGTTCCACTGGAGATCTTGATGAAGATATTCACTTTGGCGACTCGGACAAGGGCCAGCGCGGCTTCATGGATCTTGTATCAGCGGAGGAGCAAGAATTGGTGTGTATTTTAGGATACTAATAATGCAATGAGACAGATTGATGTCGCTGATTTTTGTGATCGCATACTTCAGGTTCGAAACATTGCTGTATAAGAGTATATTATTGCCCGATGAAGATATCGCATCCTCATTTCTGCAATGCCTGCGCCGTAGGGGCAATCCACAGGACTTTTCACAGACCTCGATCCAAGCAATGTCGCTCTCTGGTGACATCCAGCTCAACACGGCCATGGAAATCCTATCACTCTGTACAGGTATCAAGAATCTGTCCGTGATTTCCGAAAGCGAAGATTTTCACAACAATGTGGCACCTGTCCTACAAACGATGGACGCTTTACCACTCAAAGTCCTGTCCCTACAGATCGGAACCAATATCACTTCGTCTTTGATATCCGATCTCACCTTTTTTTCCAAACTCACGCATCTGGAATTAGAAGAAGATGGAATACTTCGTAACCTCGACCTACAATATTTCCCTAGCTTGACTCACCTCTCGATTTGGGGTATCATGGATCAGAAAGAGAGTACGACAGCGTCATTAGTGAAGCGTATTCTTAGCCACCCCCCACTACAGGCCCTTGTAATCCGTGTTGACTATCACCGGAACTTTGCAGCATTTCTTGATCGCCACATGCTCTACGACCGTCGGATTGTCCTTTCAACATGGAGGGTGCAGTTATGGGATGATCTTGGGCGCGCTTGCATGTTATTTTGGGAGCTGGTTGATGAATGTATAAATCTACCTGCACCCAACCACAGTCCGTCCATACTGACAATTTACAACGGCGAGATTCACTGACTAAAATTTATAGATAAGCATCGGTGCTTCACTAGGACAGCGCTAATCAATGGAATAAAGGATTTTATGAACGCTAAAAGAGTTCGCGAACATGATCTGGAATATGAATCGGTACCATGTAGGATCATGAGCGGTGATGGTGTGGTTACATCGGGTTACATCAGTAATCAGTTGGACGAAAGAGGAATGTTAGAGGAAAGCGATGATGAAACAGACGATGAAATGGACGAGGAGGAGACTTCTGATGAAGCAGGCGAGCAGGGAGGTGAATATATGACGGCGGATTAGGTGTATATGTGTATCAAAGTCTGATGTTAACTCGACCGTGTCCAAATGTATCCACACACATTGAGTGCAGTACAAAATCACAAATACTATTTCTGACTGGGGCAACAGATGATCTGACTTCACGAAATGTAGTGAACTGTAGGAAGTACTTCAATATGTAACTGTGAAGGGCCAACATTTTTCTGTACTTTTAAAAACATTACATCCAAAATGTACAAGAATGTCCCTAACTGAAGCGCTAGCCATGTATTCTAATAGTGTCGGTGTGACAGAAACAGAAGGTGATACAAAGATGCGAGCTCGGAGCCCTTGTTCGGTAGTTCAAATTCCAAGGATTGCATTTCAAAATGTGCTATTTGAATCTCATAAGATAGCGAAGATTATCGTGCACAAGATATCCTAGACGATTATGAGGACAGATAATGTGCAGACCTCACTGTCAAAGACTTTGCAAATATTATTATATGGCGCTTATATCAGTCTGTCCTCCAACCTTACCTTTTTATCGATCATAGTGGGAGTGATTCTTTGAAATTAAGTTCAGATTATGGATTCAATATACTATTAATATGCAGCAACTTCATTATCAGACAGTTCAGGACATCCTTGTAAGTATTGAATGACATGTTTATCGAGATCCAGAGGAAAGTTGGCGCTTCATAGGTACATTTTCAAGATCAGGCTACATATTTTAGTACTCATTATTTAGTGTATGTGTCCTTGGGTATAGTCAACCATGTTGCATCCATTTATCGAACCAGGCCTAATAAATAGTGTGAAATTGTCATCAATGGATGAGGACACTCATACCTTGGTCTCTGCATCAGTTGGTCCGCATGGAACACCTTCCTGTGCTATTCTTGACGCCTTAAAAGTAAAAATAAAGGCCATGATGAAGTCAGTACTGTGCCTGCGGTGATCACAACAGTGTACTCACCTGCGCTTCAACCATGAGTGTGACAGGATAAGCTCCAGTTGCGTTGGAGGTCCCCTGAACAGGGAGAGACGATGTGGATACTCCGACCTGACACATTATCATCTACACTGTTAATATTACTGTTACTGGACAATCTCACCTGGGAAACACTCGTATCATGGACTGCATCAACGTCTTCAGAGATAGACTGAGGAGCAGACGCAAAATTCTGTACATGTGGAAAGGAACCGAGACGAATAAATATTCGTTTATCAGGGGTGCATACTCCACTCGCCTCAGTTGTACCCTCAGTGTGTCCTGTCGACACGAAAGGTGTGGTAGTACACGCCTGCTGGTCGACTACACGTTTATACCGCTTTCCAGGTCTCCTTCCACCTTCTGCCTGAGGTTAATGAGTCAGAATTTCGGTAATGAGGACATCCAATGGTTCCTCACTTTCGGGGGGGATGCTGCACCTGATTCAACTCGCTTGCGTTTTCCCTCTACATCAACATCGCTGAATAACCTTTCTAGGTCTTCGATTATGCCATGACTTGTACTAATCACCGGCGTGTGAGAGGGCACTGCGTGCGTGTCATCCTCAGTGCTGTGATCAACATCCTCGTCGATGACAATGTTGTCACGATCCTCGCTCGTAGCTTCGTTATCATGGTCGAACTCCACGTCTTCATCCAAATCTTCCAACCGTTTGGATCTCAGTCTTAGAAATGGGTCCGCATCAATCATGGAATCACTGTCAGACGATATAACAATGGCATCGTCTACGGACCCGTGCGGCTGTCTTGGTGTTAGTTTTGGTAATGGGTCCACGGCACTGACCGAGGAGCTACCCTCTGATAATAGATTTGTCTCCAGGGCAGCCTTCCCCAATGCGTGGAAGAGATGGACTAGGTGGTAAGGACTGTCGTTTGCATGAGTTAACGCAACGTACAATCGCTCAATCCCAAGCGCCTCCAAGTATGAATCACGATGGGTAAACGAGGCCTCCTCTGGACTTCGAGATATGAGTCGTCCGTCAAATTCCTCGTTGACTGGGATGCCAGCAATGGCGCGATACTCCTTGACAATCCAGACCAACAAATTGTTGGCGACAGTTGTCCCATCTGCAAAGAGCGTGGCTCGTCGTAGAAACTCTTCATCGCTGGGCCTTGGGAGTAATGCGTCATACGATACGGAAGCCTGAATATGAATCTGATATCATCGTGCGCGAAAAGAGCGCCATAACTCACCCTGGTGCTCGCCGTCGCCATATTTTCATCCGTCCGCGTCGCCATTTTGGTTTTTTTTACACTCTCTGGTTGTGCTGGAGGCTCTCGAGGAATAGATCTTTTAGATAATCGCTTTCTCTCTCCTTTTCCAACTCTGGTTCTTGAATCCGTGTCTTTCTTGGAATATGGTTGGTCTGCCTCTGCGCGAGCTGTCATTGTCGACGCCTTGATTAATGAGGTTCCCATGCTCCCAGGCCGTGTTATGACGCTCTCGTCATCATCAATGGATATTGTTAATGCACCAAATCGTTTGACAGTCTGTTTTGTGGCGGTCATGCGCTTCTGCGTTGACTGTATCATCTCCTCCTCCGACATTGACTGGGATTGTACGTCTTCGATATCTGCATGCATGGCTTCCTTTCCCTTCCTCGTAGATGCTCTGGTTCCTATCACATTTTTCGCTTGCTTCTTGTCCTTCGTCTTGGTCGCTGGTAGCCTGATTACCAACCTCTCAGGCTGGACTTCTGTCCGAATACTACGTACGGCTGCCTGGCCATTTCCCTTTCCTGATGATACATCATTGACCTCCTTAGCCTTCCCCTTTCCTGCAGTCCCTGGCTCGGTCAAGACCTGATCAGTGGATGCGCACCAATCTGTCACACTGTTCTCGATATATCTATCGAGCATTGTGAGAGAAGCATTCGAATGCTTGATAGACATGAAACCACAAAAATTCTCGTCGTCGCCGCATAGTAACGCATGGAAAGCTGACGGATCGGTTACTGGTACAGATGTCAGTAGGTTCTATCACATGAATTGTACTCACGTTTGGTTAACTCTGGAATGTTCACGCCCGTAAGAAAGTCCGGCCATCTAACATTGAACTTCTTTTTCATCTTGCGACAATTCGATTCCGTGAATGTTTGACCTGATAGTGCTAATGCATAGTGGAAATCAAGGCGAGCAGATCTCTCTAATCCAACGAAGCGATCGTTCCCGGCAGCCTCTGTCTCTTCCTTAAATGCGCACATCACGTCCTTGAGGTAGACCAGCATACTCGTGTATAGCTGCAGATATTTTGGGTCCGCGCGACCCTTATCTACTTCGACCGCGTATTTGGTCACTAACTCTAGATATTTGAGCCACTGATAGTGTAGTGCCTGGAATGCATTACTGCACAGTCGTGATATTGGATACTACATATTCTATAGTCAGAAACAGCGCGCATAAATTGAATTCTTCTCACAAAACGACTTTTGTCCTCAAAAGTAACAACCAATATCCCACGATTAACAACGGGAGCGATTTTGATGTTCATTTCGCACAGATTTCTGCGCTCTTCAGCTGATCGTTGGATATTTTTGAGAAGGACTGGGTCCGATAATGGATATTGTATTGGCATTTTTCGATGGTACTGAAGACGGTGGAGCTGATAAGCTAGAATGATTCGTCTCACAAACTTCAGAATCTGACGTACAGAATGCTCTTCAGACGGATGGACGGTACCTGTAAGCGCCTAAATCGTGTATTCCAGGACCTTCTCCGGAATATGCCGGTCATGTGGTTCACCTTCCTCATCGGGAATGCCAGATTACCAAATAAGTTGTATCCTACCCACGTCTACATCAAGTATGTAGGATAAATACCTTGTCCTATGCAAAATATCGAATATTGCGCGTGTAAAACGATGTTCATAATGAGATGCAGCGGGAGTAACAATAGCAGTCAGAAGTATCGAGTAAGGCGAGTAAAACCGTCAATAGAATAGCTAAACTGGCACTGAAGATCCTTGAAAGCAAGGCCCAGTCGGCGCACGCACCACATGGAAATGTCATGCAAGATTTGTTTGGCGATGTGCTGTATGCTGACATGGAAGCTTTGAATCCGGCGCAGGATTCTGTCAGTTCCGAGGAATTGAAGTAACTCGACCTGATAATACGTAGGTCATATGTTAAATAGAAACACATAACCTTCACAGCAAGGTGTAATGTGGAGCAGGAGAACATTTGAAGATAGACTAGGAGTTGAAGATCGAGGAGATTGAGTGGCAGTCGTCATGTCTGAAACCGGTGGAACACGCTTTGGCATTGTTGATTTATATATCAAATCGGTCACTAGATGGTGTTATCGCATCACATCGATCAACAGTGATGATGGTATCCCTTCCAGTCAAAATTCAGCTGAGGATATTGGCACGCGACCTCTAATATTATTGTATTATTCCAGATACATGCGTGGTGAGCATTTTATTCTACAATGGACTCAAGGGGCATCTGGTGGTAATGAACTCATGCTGGTCTATATATTGAGCTGCCGACGGTAAACTGCCAAGAACTCAAGGAATCCTGATTTTTCGCTGTATTTATTGATGGAGATGCGTGTGCTTCTTTACCATGTTCTGTCTCGCCACCTATCGTAAAACACAATTCCCTGTATGTACTCTACTATCTACACATGTTGAAGCTCGTTTCTGCACATTTTCAGATAGTCGAGAAAACATCTTGAACAAAACCAGTAGGCTACTACATGTAATTGAAACCACAAAAATAAATGTTCACTCCCACTGATCCTTGATCTGTGTATTTCTGTCACAAATACACAATATCCACGGTCAGAATCTCTCCAGCCAGGCCTGATGAATGACACGTTAGGGCTCAGAGCGCCATGCGACAATCATACCTGCGTCGCAGCAGACAGTTGACTAATAGCAGTGTCAAGGGTCTGCTGACTGGTGGATGCCTCTTGCTGATTAGCGACATATGAGCCCTCCTCAACCACTTCGATTGCAGGAGGCTCCCCATGGATGGAGTTATGAGGTATGGGCCGTACACGCGACGGAGATGTACTGTCAGCCAGTGTCGTCATGGGTGATCTTGCGATTGGTGGCTCATTAGCTTTGGCTAATATGCCCGATGTCGAGGACGAAGGCTTTGAACGCTTTATATTGCCTCGCTCGTTGTGACCCTGGTAAGAATTTTCAGTGAGATCTATATTTGACCTGTTGAGAGACAGTAGTAGTACCTTCTTTGGAGACAGAGCTATGGAGTCTGCGCGCTTCCTTTTACCTTCACCATCTGTGCCATGCCTCGAATTCCTGTTGTCTTTTGCGCTTTCTCCACAGTTTTCCAACACCGTATCCATGCCATTAGCGGAGATGTTCGAACTATCGACGTTCATGCGACTCTCATCATTCTTGCTGTCGTCTTGTGATTCACCATTATTTCCAATCATGTATCCGTCAACGACCAAATTATCAGTGGTAGCTTGAGGTCCTTGAACATGAGACATTTTTCCCGCACCATGGACGTTCTCCGATATGGATTCTTGATCTTCATCGGCATGACGCGGGGACTCGTCCACATCAGGTGTCGACTCGCGTGCTGCATTCCCCATATCGGATACGGATAGATTACTACTTTGCTCATCCATGGGTCCCGTGGAGGTTTCCGGTATTGACTGGTCAATAGTAGCACGGATATCATCATGCGTGGATACCCGATGGCGATATTGATGAAAATTACCCGCGACCAGATGATCGTCGAGCTTACTAGTGGATGACACAACGGTCCTGGGTAAATTGATGGAAAGCGGCAATGTCGTAGGGGGTAGGGGATCCAAGGATGGTGTATTTGGCTTAGAATCGGACAAAATGTTGGTCTCTTTGGCTGCCCTCCCCAATGCATGTGCGAGATGAATTAGATGTTCAGGGCTCTCTTGTGCGTTGACCAATGCAGCATACAACCTTTCGATCCCGAGGGCCTCTAAGTAATCATGCTCTGTCAGGTCGTGGTACTCATCCGGTGACTGTGGGATGAGTTGGCCGTTCAGGGGCTCTTCGAGTGGGACGCCAACGAGTTTGCGATATCGCTCTACCATCCAGACCAGTAGGTTGTGGCTGATTTCAAATCCACGTCCTTCAATGATGGCTCGTTTCAATATGTCGAACCTGTGGTCAACGATGTCCGGGAGAAACTTCTTGTAATCATCCTGCAATGTCTCATTAGACATTTCCCTGTCATATATCAAGTTCCAAAACTAACATCGCTACCTTTGGGGACATTCCCTGCATCAATCTTTGTGGAGGCTCCCATGTGGAACGTTTGATCCTCGATCACCTTGGTAGATACCTTTGTTCCAGATGGGCCTGCATTTACAGGAGCTGTCAAAGGCCGCACGGCCTTGCCTGGGCTCAGTTGAGCATGGACCACATCTACGACTTGCTTGTGTGCCTTCACTGATTTAATGGCTGTTATATTAGGACGCACTGACTCGAGCTCTTTAGGCGAAGACTCGGCAGCGTCATGTTGCGGCTTATCTCGCGATGATATCGCCAACTGGTCCATTTTCTCCAATGCCTTTTGAGTCTCGCAATTTCTGTTGCCCTTTGTTTTGCGAGTGACTTCCTCCTTTACAGGCCCATGCTGCTGAACGATTGTTTCTCTCTCCTGCAAGGATTGTGTGATCCATATCATCCCGTGATTCGTGGAGCAACTCACCTCCAGTGGGCTCCGGACAAGTTTTCGACTCTTCTTCGTGCTTCCACCCTCTTGTGTCAACATTTTATGAGCCTTCAACGATATTTAGCATCTTAAATGCAAAGATACCACAGGTACATACTCCGTGCGTCTTAGAAACTACCTCTTTACCCTTCATGCTCTCTGCATGGCCCTGGTCAGTCTTAAAGCAAGTACATTTGAGAACAATAGTTTTCATATGTTTAAGAAACTCACTTCCTGTGCGGTAAGGACGGCATGCTTGCCCTTTATCTTACCCTTTTGTCCCTGCTGCTCTACACCTTCAGCTTGAAAAGTCTTTTTCTTGGCGACCCACGCAGCTTCCCTATCCTTTATAAATCTCTCTATCATATGGAACGACTCCTTGCTATGGTTGACACTGGGGAAATCATCCAGACCACACATGTTCTCGTCCTTTCCACAGATTACTTCATGATATGCATTCTCATTTCTATTCACTTATGCAATTAATGGTGAGTATGGTGGTGATGTACGGATGAATGTAAATCTGCTCACGCTTCAGGACATCTGTCACCTCCACGTGATCCACAAAGTTATCCCACGTGACATTGAACTTCTTTGTCACCTTCCGCACATTCAGATCATTGAAAGCGCCGCCTGTCAGTACCATTGCCATATGGAACTCCAAGCGGGCTGAACGAAATTTCGTCTTATATCCCTCAGCCTCCCACTCCTCTTTGAATGCGAGGATGACATCTCTCAGGTATGCGGCCACGCTCTCATACAGCTGTAAATCTTCTGGATCCATGCGACCTTCCTTCACCTTTGGTTCACCATTTGTAAGCATCTTCACATACACGCTGTGTTGGTGCAAGAGTACAAGTAGCGGGCGCGCACAGTTGAGGGGGACAGTCACCTATATATGTATCGTCAGAAAGTACAGTCGCTGAAACGGGAATGCTAACAATTGGGCCATTTAAAACCCACTGGACGTTTAGTTTGCGTTTGATTAATCGATAATCGACAACCGGCAATGAGCGAATAATCTTGGATACTTCTTCAGATCGTCGAATCTTCTCGATGAGAACGGGCTTTGACATCACATATGTCTTGGTGGCCATGATTTTACGATGCGAGTGTGATAGTGAGGTTTCACAACGTAACTCGGGGTGATCGAACAAAGTCTAGGTAGATGTATCACAGCCGGAATTTGCCGTGTCATGCGCCACGTTCATGTATTATCTAACGTCAGCAGTGCCTTTCAAACTCCGTGACTATGCTGTCACGGGGGATTGCCGAAATGGAACAAAGTGAATGAGTGACGAGTAACAGGACCACGACTGACTTTCACTAGGGAACGTTTGCTGTGCGAACTCATGACCTTGTTGTATTCGCTGGTAACTTTGCAGTAATTATATAGTACGCTATTAGTTTGGCCACAGTCTCGTATCCTTTTTTTTTTCTTTCATTGCTTTCTGCGAGCTGCTACATCCAGAACTCGCGAATGAACGTCAGATTTGTTTTTTTTAGTTCATTTACCTTGTAATGATACATTAATGTGTGTGATAGTTTCCTTTGTGCATTCCACGCAGCGTGCTTGTTACCTCGAATATGCTTGATCACTATTACGTTTCCAGTAACGTCTATCTCGTTACTTATGATTCATTCGAGCTCCCGAATTAATGCGTTATGTGGAGTGTACGACTTTGGGTGCTCTCTAAAGAAAGTATATCCATAATCATGAAATTGCGAAAAAGATGCCGTAAACTGCACTGTTTCAAGTTAGGGTCAGACACAGCACGAAAGCAGTTGAAGCGGAGTGCGCCGTAAAAATGGCACCAGCAGAGCAGCAGCATATGTCAAAGGTAAGTTGGGGCGTGATCGACAATCTCGCACCCCAAGCTGGAGACCTCAGAGACTGTGCTGCCCGCAGAAGAGATCTGGAAAGAAATTGTAACCTTACACTCAATCGTGAACCAGGGAATGGGAAAGCAATCAAGATCCCCCGCACGCAATATACACCCACTCTAGACGACGGCAGTTGAGAAATGATTGATTATATTGCAAATAGAGCACACGGAAAAGAATCATACAGTCTCAAGGGCATGTCTAAGACACATCATGCCATGGAGGCACTGTCCCAAGGGACTGCGCGAGCGATCAATGATCCCTGCACAAAATGTGCATCACTCTAGAAAAGCAGCTTCGGGACTATCGACCGTGAAAGGGTCTGAATAAGTGTACAAGATAAAGGATTACAGTCTCAAGGGCATGTCTAAGACACGTCATGCCATGAAGGCACTGTCCCGAGTGACTGCGCGAACGATCATCCATTACTGTACAAAATGTACATCGCTTCTAGCAGAAGCAGCTTCCGAATGATCGCTCGTGTAAGAAATGAGTGCACAAGATAGAAGAAAACAGTCCCGAGGGCATGTCTAAGACACGTCATGCCATGAAGGCACTGTCCCGAGTGACTGCGCGAACGATCATCCATCACTGTACAAAATGTACATCGCTTCTAGCAGAAGCAGCTTCCGAATGATCGCTCGTGTAAGAAATGAGTGCACAAGATAGAAGAAAACAGTCCCGAGGGCATGTCTAAGACACGTCATGCCATGAAGGCACTGTTCTGAGCGACTGCGCGAGCGATCAACCATCCCTGCACAAAATGTACATCACTTGTTAGCGAAAGCAGCCTCGGGAATGGCAGTCGTGTAAGGACAGTTTAGAATACGTGACACTTAAAGAAAGACGCCCGGCGATCGACGTGGTCTAAGGGGAAGTCAATAAAAGTGTTCATACATACAAAGCATAGCATGTAATTGTCCGAAGCGGAACCTGACTCACCATACATTACTATGAAAAAACCATATGAGTTCTCAACGAAGCAAATGATGTTGAAGTTGCTGGGCAAGAAAATACAAACCAACTTGAGTCACGTGACGTTCCCACGAAAAAATTAATAAGCACTAACGCATGCAAATAAAGGCAAACATTCACATATGATCTTGAGTCTCTGCGATTATCTTCGATAATGTTCCTTGTGCACAATTGATTTGCACGTCACCAACTTCACCAATTGGGGAGTTTAATCGCCTTCTCGTAAAAAATAGGCACCTGCATGCTGATCTTTGCAATTTGCGCCTGGGATGATGTTCTTTGTCCGACAAGCTTCGAACGTTTAGGCCAAGCCTGCGCATTCGATATTCAACGTTGGGATTCGCTTTGTAAGCCATATCTTGTCGCTCTGACCGACCCTTCCTATTATAGGTTATCTACTGTAGTTTTCGCTTGTTTGCTCATTGTTTACTCAAATATCTTGCAATCAGATCGCTATTCTTGTGCAAGAGTCCTTCTACTCACGCACACGTGCCTAATCTTGATGAGTGTCCCAGTCCCCGACTCCTTTGACTGGTCGATTCCTTTATTCTATTACTACACCCGAAGGCCCGTAGGGCACAAATTGCGGAAGGCTGTGTACTCAATTCTAGTGTCCAGGCAGCGTTTCTAGGTGCTATGTACATAAAATTGAAAATCCAGCTACTGATGATGCATATATATTGGGGAATGGCGCGGCCGTGGTTACGATCCAAGGTATTCATACTGTAAGTGACGACGTGCTATTGTCAAAGGAATGAAACGAAACATCTTCAGTAGCGGACACCAATGCTCGCGAGTTGTTCGTGTGTCAGCGGCCAATTGTACCACACACGATACATATTGTCCGAGCGACAGCTGTTCACCCAATCTGGTGCTGGAATGGCCTGCTTCGACACCTTGCACTGCCGGCAATAATACTTCATTTTCGTTTGCAACCACTTGTTTCCATACGACTTCCGTCCGCATGCATTGAACTTGATGTTCTGAGACGGCCCGCCACAATGTTCGCAGCAATACATGTCCAGGCCCCATGGACGAGAGTCGCTGAAACTGGAATAGGCCAACATGCGCGAAACTGTGACTCGCTCGTATGAATCACCATTAGATCGCATGTCAGCAAAACACAGGACAACAGGCGATGCCTCAAGAGCATGGCGATCCTCCCCAAAGGACCTCTCTAGCGCTTCCCATGGCTTTATGTCGTACACGTAGATATTCTCGATAAAGCGAGATAACGCAGGAACAACCATCGAGTCAATGGTGGAAACACCGCTGAAACAAAAAACGAAGTCGAATATGTTGCTGCAAGGAGAGTTTTATCAGAACAGCGCAGCAAAAAGGAAAAATCGTGCTAACTACTCCACCATCTTCTTCAGCAGAGTAACGCTGTTGGTAACCCGACCCGTGGGACCGCAGCTGCAAAGCACAAGTCCACGCATGAATGGCTTGTCACCACGAGAGGCATTAAGAGATCGAATGGCCTGTGATGCTCTCCGAAAGTGGTCCCCAACGTAGTTTTCGAGCATCTTGAGACGTCCCAAAATCAGCATGTGAATAAGTAATTCGAGATATAATAGTACCTCCCATGGTGTAATAGACACAGAGTTGTTTGCTCCTCCCGATGCGACTAAGTTCCCCGTGCTCGTGTCTGCGTGTGTGTCGATAAACACCAAAATATTACATTGATTATCCTGGTCTGCTACCCATCTGAAATCATCAGCAACAGCATCAGGCCGATTATTGTTTGCCCGAATTTTCCGGGTGGTAATGCGCAGCTGTGTTGCTCTCAATAACCTGATGAGAATGTCAAAACGTATCTCCTGCCTTCTTTTGCTCAATATTAAATTGCTCCCGAAGCATTTGTATGATGCTATCAGCCGCGAATTGTCGACCAAACCCATTCCACGTCAAGAACACACCCAGCAAGGGGGCAGGGTTGCGTCTCAGGAAATTTGATCGGATTGCGTAGCCACGAACCATGTACTATACAAACAAGGCATACACAGAAGGTCTAGACGATACAAGATGCGCGGGACTCACTGGAATGGCGATGTCATTTTCCCGATAGCATTGTGGACACACAAATTTATCCTTCGTCACGAGAGGGCATCCCGTGATCGGGTTGCGAGTTGCATCCACGCATCCATGTTCCGATTCAGTTGTTGCAACGCAAATTGTGATGTCACAGGGCGCTTCGAGTCCTGTGCAAGTCCAGATATGTGAGCCTACATCTGTGCAATACACGCAATGCTATGCACATTGTCAGTACATTACTACGCAAATGATGAGAAAATACTAACCGGCACATCAACACATGATGGATCGCTCATAGTAGCAGTAATAGAGCCCGATTCTTCCATGTCCACATCCTGGATGTGATCAGCGACAATTGGCATCAGCTTCTGGTACGGTGCATGGAACGCCTTCCGCTTCGCCTTCCGTGGTTTTGCAGGTTGTTGATCTGCGGCCTTGAGACCAAACGGTGTCGAAATTTTAATAGCGCGACTGGATCGACGTTGAGAGAGTTGCTGGTGCCCATCAGCCGTCTGACCTTCTTCGTCACCATTTGAGCCACTTGCATCATCATCGTTGTGCTTTGAACACGCCGCACGGTGGTGAGCTTCTTGGATGACGAAGAAAAATTCACATACATCGGAGGGCTGACTTTCATCCTGCATTTTATCTCCTCCATCATCGCCGCTAGGGTCCTGGACGATAGAATTGATCATGGGATCATGGATGACCCCCGACACGGATGTGAAGACATACCACTGACCTCCGGCCATCGTTCAAATCCATATCGCTAGTACCTAGGTCGTCGGAATCTTCTGACTCGTTCTCCTGATAGAGGGGCATCTTTCATTACAGGTGGCCAAGGCAGGCTTTGACAGCGCGTTGTGTAAGTAGGCTTGTATACTTCGAATACTGTATGGAGGCGAGCGAGCTTACAGATTTTGAATGTGACCGTGTCACTCTTAGCTAATAATACTGCCGAATTTAGATGTGACTAAACGCGGGGCCATTTCCCACCCTTTCGGCAACTTCCTTTCACGTCAGCTCGGCAACTTCCAGCTGAAAAACCCTCACAACTCTCAGCCTCTCAGCTGCTCGTCCATGTCATCCAGGAACGTTTACTTTAACTGGCGATTTCGTATCACGAACCGCATTATAATTAATTATAATTAATTGCCTACAGATGATCCCAAATCGAGGTCTCTTTGCAGACTTTCGCCGACTATTTTTGGTTCACAGTTGAGTGCAGCACTTTCGCCTCCTTGACAACCATCCCGCGATTGCTCGTTCTATTGAATTCGTTTCTTCCCATATTTTTCGTCATCTCATCTGTCTTTTCAACCTGCTATCCACTGCCAGTAGCTCCGGACAAGAGTATAATTTCTTGATGTAACAATGCAAACCCTGCCCACCGCCCTTCCGGGATACCCTAAGACTAGTGTAGGCGGCAAAACCCTAGGCGGGCCCAGCTAAGTCATGTAGACTATGTGTATGAAATTATTAACTCTAACATCAATGTTGCCTTGTCCCAGTCAGCATCATTGCGATTAACCATCTCAACTCACCTAGAACAGTCTGATATCACTCCCACCCGATCCAACTCATCAAAATCAAAAGTTTTCCTCGAGCACTTCAACTTCGTTCATTCCCTGAACTTCTTCAGTCCTTTTCAACTCTTAGAGAGCTGCAGATTCAGCGTCAATCTTATCACGTGGGACGCTATCTGGACTAGCAAGAAGGTCATCTGCATCGCAAGGCTCGGTCGAGAGCGGAGATACCCATGCGAAGGATACTCCAAGTTCCTGTGCAGTCTCGACAGCAATTCCAGCCTCTTCACGAGCGTGCATGTGAGCATGTCGATGGCGGGTGGAATTCCCAGCCGGCGCAGCTTGTACGGTGCTGTGGTGTCAAAGGTTTGCGCGAGATTTGCTGAATTTTTCAAATGTGTCAACTGATTTCAGAATGGATTAGAAGGATTTTCCACCAAAAAGGCCGTCCGCTCGGCCACCGTTGAATGGAGCTAGTGACTGATTATAAGCCTGCAGGTCATCCCCAGTCAAAACTGGACAGTGCGGGAGACGTTTGGAGAGTGCCGTATCGTGCACCGCCAACCGAAACCGCCCTCGCACGATTTGGACAAGCAATCCGGATGAATACACGATGCAACAGTGGACAATATCGTGCGTCGTCGTGCGAGAATAGTTTGAGTTGTTTTGACACCATGCAGCACTATCTCGCATTTGTTGCAGGCGGTTCATATCACATTACTTATAGCTACTACAAAAATACCAATACAATCCCTGTGATGCGAATAAGAGCGCAAAAGTGGTCGAAGAACAGCGCGAAAGCAATTGAATGAGAGAGGAAGTGATCCGAAAAGCACACAATGCATGAGTTCAATACCATCGACGACAGCCTGGATGGTGTTCTTGGCCCAAGTCTTTGAGGAACACTGAGCCGATAATCAGATCAATGCGACTGCGGAAAATACTAAGAGCTCTCACCAATTCCTTCACTTCCAAGTTGTAAGACTGTAAAAAAAACAGGAAGCCCAGTACCGTATAGCGAGACAAAGAGATGACGCACATCACGCTGCTGCTGGTTGAGTGCATATCTTTTTTTTGTATTCTATACTGATGCTTTGGTAAGATAACTACATCCATGTCGTCGCACTTTGTTGATGCTGCAACACAGACGGACGCGCACTCTTTCACAATTTCTCCGTTAGGAGTCCTGATCATCGTTTCTAGCTCATAGATGCGGCAGTGTCGACAGAGGACCTAGGAGGAGGAGATCTTGGAGTTAGTGAGGTTACCACAGGTCTCCAAATCGAAGATGGATGGAAGGTTCTTGATGGCATTCCTTGCATTATGGGTGGATCAACAGCACTTGTCGGTAAGTCTTGTCACCTCCCTCTTAGACTAATTTTAACTTTATTCTAGCATCTTTTTGTGGCACCCTCCGTGGACGTGCCCAAAACAACTTTCCTGGAGAACTGTACCTAACGAATTAGCCCGGCTTGTATGTTTCCTCGTAGACTACACCGACGAAACTTTGATGCCGGGCGAGATTCGACCCTCACTCACTCGGACCAAAGCCGGGCCCTTGAGCCGCGGGCGTCGCAATGAAAATGCATTCAAACATTCACGAGTTGGCAGGACAAGATGGAGTCCTGCTTGATCTATCAAGTAGGTGCATTGGTTTGACAAGTCCACTTCAAATTCGGATAATACTATATATTGGTGTGTCTGTCGACGACATGGAGGGAGGCAGGTACAAGTCAAGCGCTCCATGTACTGTAACCACCTAGGCCAGGCAGAGACTGACGAAGAACGAGAATGACTCACAGGCCCAGAAGCCACCTTTGTTTCCCGCACACAGGCATATCGTAGACACAAAAGTAAGTTTTATTTGTATTCATAGATGTGTCTGGTATTTACCACTCTATAGGACGCATATATGCATGATACAGATAAATTCATGGTTACATAACTCATATATGTACGATATCCATGACTGACATTTCTTACAGCAAAGAATTCGAGCATTAGAGAAGGAAAATATGAGAACAGAATGCGTCACAATAAAGTAAGTTTCGAGTCTCGATTCCACTGTCAGCATTAGTGAGGAGTCTCCCATGCCTGCGATGATGATGATGAGTTCCAGCCCGGCTTGGCTAGAAAGCCGCACCTTTGGCCTGGCTTCAGACGGCTTGGGCTTGCAAAAAAATGCAGGCCGGGCCAAAGCCGCCAGTAACGGCTGGCTTTGGCTCAGCTCTGGCCTGAGCCGCGGCCCAAGTACTGTAAGTGTAAAATTGCAATAAAATATGAACTTGAAATACCCCAAAGATGGTACCACGGATGCGCAGGAAGAATTCCTTCTCAAAGCAGGATGGACGACCCTTTCAAAGGCAAGAGTACAGACGTGATCCACACAGGTGTTGACCTAGAATGTCTGTCGATCTTCGAACAGCGCCTGTTCGAGATGTCGCCCAGTCAGGCTCTGCAGGAAATTACCAATGGGGCCTAGATGCTGGGAACAATCAAGATGGTTGAGACCCATATGCTGAGCTCCCATCCCACTGGAACCACGAGGATCGCAATGAAGGAGATCCTGATTGAAACTCCGGTGATGCGGAGAATATATCTGGAAATCAAATCAACTGAAGATTGGCTGAACTTGAATATGCGTCATGCTTTATGTTGCTGGAACTAAGAAATGGCTCAGACAGATGCTGATCGATATATACTAAGTCGCAGCATACCTTCATGGCCGTCAGAGTTGCAACGGTACTCGAAAGCAGTGATACTGTTAGCTTATTTACTGGTTTCTCAAGCCCGTTCCCTAACCTGACCTTCTTCCTAGCGACCCTTTGTTAGGCGCTGATTATAGTATTCAGTCCAAACAAGTTGACGCATTCCGGTATGAGATTATATTACGTAGTTTAATCGAAACTCACTGAAGCTGGTGATCAAACAGGGATGAAATGCAGGGCGATTGGGAGGGGATCGTGCACCCATCGGGTGTCATGTACTATTTTGCCTGGAAGATGGTAAGCAATACGTGATCATGTCCAACTCCGTGGCTCTTATGATTGCACTGCACAGAAGACATATACGGGAACCGACATAAAGAGGTACTCACGCGATCGACTACATAACCTGAATAATTGGATATGCGCAGCACGCAGAAGACTGCAAGAAGATACGTGGTTCCTGGTCGTCGAACCCGTTGCAAAGCAGGACGGCGATCACTATGAATATTACTGTGCAGACACAAAGCAGCGTGTCGTTGTTTGGTTTGATGCGTTTGATGCGAGTCTGCTTTTTCAGGAGTGTGCGTTCGCACGTGAGTGGAACCATAAACGTAAGTTACAATATCCTACCAACACACGATACACTGTCCAACTCAAAAACATAGGCCTTGAGCTCGAAGCACAATTTTGGTAAAAAATATGGGTGGATGAAATAACACCACTTGGATACTGACGGGCATATAAATTAGGAAGCATGTCGATTTCTTTCCGCGTCATTATGAAATGAGGCCTTCTGATGCAAATGAGCTACGAGCTCACTTGGAATGGTTTTTAGCAGGTAAGAGATAATCATGCATACATCACACAACGAAATTAAACGTGCATTATAGAAGGACTGACCTTGGAACAATCTACAGCAGCTTCGTTGTTTCAGAATAGTGAACACATGGAGAAAATAATATCTCGTATCATTAGATTCGGTAAGTGAATCGAATATGATAGCGCTTTGTTTTCGGACGGAATCATGCAGAGAGTCTCCTTTCGTCCAACAATTTCATGACAGAGCAAGGAGTAGCTTTTTGCGGTACGTCTGCTTTGCCCACTTATGCAGCGAAATAAATGGAACCCACCCCTAAAATCATAGGAAGGATATGGAGCATCTTACGTAGGTTTTTTTCGACCGACGCAGGTAAACTTTTGCATTAATTTATGGGGCCCTGAATAAGGTCATCATCAATTTTTGAACTACTACGGTTTGCCGGAAGCTCGTTTGATGCGATCTCACTCTGTGGAAGGCTTCAAGCGAAAGCGAACCCTTCCCCTTTTGCTTGCGACTGCCGCAATGTTCGGAGTGCCGGCACTTGTTTTAGAACATATTGAAAATATCCATGTCGACGGTATCGTCAACTCATTGGACATTAGGCAGTTCGTTGACCGTTTCAATGACGACAATGTGAAACACAGCACTTTAGTACGCACATTTTCCTATATTGAAGTCAAAAGGCTGTGCAAATTTACGTCCTATATTATCGAGGCGGGTGTTATTTTAGCCGTGGACGCTAGCATACTCGCCATTCCGGATATCGGATCTCAAGTGATAACTAGGACGCTGTGCTCTCTTTCACTTATTTTCAGTGTCCACTGCATACTCGCAGGTGTCGCTGCTCGACACTTTGGTGAAAAGATGAAGTCTCTGGAATTTGCAGTATGTGTAATCTACTAGTATTTTGTCTACATGCTGATTTGGCACTACTGTAGTCTCAACATCTCAATGACAATCTCACCAGAGTTGCGGTCATTTACAGTGCCCCCTCTTTTTTGCGGACCACTAGGTAATCAACTTGTTACAAGGCGTGCAGATGATGCTAATCATAAGACAACAGCGTGGTTTTATCTACTCTAGGTTTTCTTGCAGGAATATTCACATCCCCAGATCATTCTTTCATAACAACAGTTCCATGCACGATCGCTGTCTCCATCCTAGGAGGTTTCTTCTTTTGGTCATCATTCATCATATTCCATCAGCATTTGAGACATGGAAGCGGGACATTACATTAAGTGTCGTAATGATATAAAACATGAGTTCTGGACATCCTAACTATAAGGATATGGATATGGAACATAGAAAAATAGTGCCCGTACATCCCAGAACTACATGTATGAATACAATCTCTGTCCTTTGCAGAGTGATACTCTATATAGGACCATACAAACTAATATACCGGACACCTGGTGTCCCAGTTGCATCTCCAAACATGCGAATGCCCTGGAGTGAGGTGTACCTCCTCCAGTCCACAGTTCCTGCGGGCTGTTTTAGATGCACTGTTAGATGGATGACATGACTTTATAATAATGTATGTGGTGATATGGCTATCATGTTTGTGAATATTAATAGAAGTATAGCTTGATGCAAATAACGATGGAGTTATACGTATAACCGTGCCAATTAGTAGGGTAGTAGGGTGGAGTGTCTTCAATGTCCAACAAGATTTATAAGCGGGTCTTCTATGCAAATTATTTCTCCATAATGATTCTTGAAGCCGAGCTCTGAAATCACACCTGTAAATAAATATGGAAAAGGGAAATCAAACTGGACTCGCCTTACATCTCACAAACCTCACACTCCTGGCGACAAGAATACATCTGCCTTGTACTTTGTGCCAAGAAGACCGAGCACAGCTGCTCAGGCGGTCAAGTCCACGATTCATAGACAATGACATATCATGTGAGACATTCGCCTTGATGGAGGATGGAAGCTGAGTGTTTATGACATTCTCAAAAACATCGCGCTGGTGCTTCGGTCTGTTAGAACATGGCATATGTACCGAGGGTGTAACAAAGACTTACTACAAGCTGTTCTCCCTCTCTCTTTTTCGCACCCACACTCTGTGAAAAAAGACTATGCGCCATAAACTTGCCTGATAACAGCAGAAAAACAGTTGAGCTATCGTCGTTGCATGCAGGAACAGTACGACTTCAGACTTACAAGAAATATTTGCCTGATAACGTTGAATGAGTCTTGTCGATGTTGTAATGGTTGCCCGATTGTAGTGAAGGAAAAGAAGAGTCCAGAGAATCAGCGCATAAGTCTTGTAAATGTGGAGGCTTCCACAAATAAAAAATGCGACGATTGTCCACTTCCACTAAGTTCAAAACAAGAGCAATTGTGGATGATTCACGCACCGGAAATGATGCATCGATCATCACATTGGTCATTTCGATGGCTTTCCGAAGCGAGTGGAATCTACGGAGCTCTATAAAATCTTCACCCATTACATGACGTTGATGACGTGGTTCCTTGTTGATTATTTTGTCCTAATTAAAAAATGATGCTTCCTTGTTTCAGTGTCACGGTGACACAGATTTGAAGATTTTGGTGACACTAACAACTGCCCGTGCAAGGTCGATGGAGCGTGCTGTCTGACCATAGACAGAGCCATGGGGTTTTATCTATACTGTACGGCTATCTCAGCCACTAGACAGTGTAAATCGATACGGAAAACCGTACGTGATTCATTGGAAGGCCATAGTGTTTCAAAAAGAAGACGTGTTGAATAAGGGATATGAGAGATGTACTAGCGCAGCAGGCTATCGCAAACATCCTTGGACGAAGCGTTGTCTGCAACCTGTAGTAGCCCTCTCGTAATAGTAACCGTTGCAACATAGACTAATCACTGGTTCTGCTGCCTCGTTATGGTATTCCTGACATTGGCCGTGAATACAGCATGTATAGAACGACGATACAATAACTTACCTTGTGCTGGTCTGCGGTGAGATCTCCTAGTAGAATTGGCCGTCACACATTGCTTTCCTCCTAAGATCACGGACGTACAAGAATCGCTGGCAACATTATAGTTTGCAATATTAATGATATCATGAGCTTCGTGCACATGAGGCAAAGGTTGTACTGAGTAATGCAAAGTTTGTGTTTTCAATGCGCAGTAACGCCGCAGTTTGTACTTTGTGATACGGATTTTGGGCTGTATGTGCGATGAAATGCATGCGATGGTGTATACGACACAATGTATATTGATGCAAGGTGATACGAAATTACAAAGGAGCACAAACTATCAGAAACGGCCACAGGACGAAAACGGAAATTTAGCATCGATTGTTGAAATGCATATAAAAGTGTTGTGCATTAGAATAACATCCTATAAACGCGTGCGGAGGGCTGAGATGACAGCGAAAGCGGATGAAGATGATGGAACTGACCTGTAGACCGTCTCTCATCCTCCTGCATCAATCAAAGAAGTTGGGTCTGGCTTTCTCTAGCTCGATGCAGAACCAAAGGAATACCTCTATAAGATTGCTGTATGTTCCTTCATCAGCGGATTCTTGTACTATCCAAGTCAAGAACTGAGAGTAGGTCGCGAGCAACTCTCCTGCACCGACATCCTTATTCATTAACTTGCGAAATCCTTCTCTATGCCACATGGAGAAGACCGCCTTGAATATAAATCCAGCGAAAGGACATTTATCCCCTTCCTCGTAAGATAAGCCAGCATGACACGATGGTTCCTCTCCATGTCCATTTTGCGATCGTGGCAAGCAACATTGAAAGCAATAAGAGTACCGCTCGAATGAAAAACTGAGTTCAAATGTTCGATAAAGATGCATCGGAAGGCTGCCCTCTACAGTGCACCTATGATTGGTGTCTGGCACGAGCACAGCAAGGTTTCCAAAGTGTACTGGGCAATTTCCTCTCAAGGCACGCATAAACCTATCCAGATGTGAGCTTCGGGCAAGACGGCTGAGAAGACCGTGGTCCACTCGATTAGCTCCTTCCAAGAGAGTGCCAGAACCGCTAGGAAGTAATGAAGGAGGTGCAAGTCGCACCGATGAGGAGCTGCTAGCAGATGGCTGGGAGGTAGTCTGTATAACTGGATCAGTATGGTGACATGGAAGCATGACAAAGTCTGACCATGTGGTGACCACCAAGAAAACCTGTAGTCCGCTTGGAAATGTCTAGCATGAGCGTCAAGGCGATACCACACATGCAGCGAACTCACCTGCTGGTGGATGTTCTCCATTGAATCGAGCATCAGAGCTTCAAATGATGTTAGATCGGATTCGCCCTGGTCGTAAATATCATCGCTAGGATCGGTCTGCAACAAGTTGGAAGGCATCGGTATCTGAAGTTGTAACGTGTGAACGCAGTACTTAAGAAATATGATGATATAAAAACTCACTGGTTGAAGCAGAGCTGAAGTCGGAGTATACTCTGTGGGAACTTTCTGAACACCTTGTATGGCTCCAGACCCGCTCGCTGGTATATATTTTGCCTCCATGGAATCCAACATGAGAGTTTCAAACGATGTGAGCTCTGTTGGACCAATGTCGTATCGGTCGTCACTGGACTGGCTCGTCGGCTGGGATAGCGTCGGGTCCTATTATATTCATACATGAACACAGCATATGATGATGGAGACAATTTAAAAACCCACAGTAATTTCTGTTCCAAGCACTGCAGAATCTAGCGCAAATTGTGTCAAGATTTCATGTGAAGCTTGCGTCGGTCCTGGAAGCCAGGAATTACTGGCATCTTTCACGGCTACGCCTTCATGGATATCAAGTGACCTCAAAGGTCTTTCGACTTCTTCCATAGCCAGTAGTTGCATGATACTATTTGGATCACATACGTCGCAACAGACACCTGGTGGATCGTCCTTGCATCTGACTGCGAGGTTGTCGCCATCCAAGCACAGCATGTTGGTGAAGCGCCTACACCGTGTTCCGTGCACTAGATCATCCAACTCCCCCGTGCACTGGTCAGTAGACGGACCCTTGCATGCCATCCCAGTCTGATCTGTCAGGAAGAATATATGAGACTCCCTCCCATCGCGACCCGCGCGACCCAGCATCTGGTTGTTGACAATAAGCCCGTATGACGGCTTGAAAATCACCACATATCGGATGTGCGGCCTGTCCATTCCCTGTAGAAATGCTGTTGTGCACGCCATAACCTGTGTCTCCCCTTCATCCCATTGATTCAGGTTGTACGACTTTGTATTTCCCGCCTCTCGGAGGTTGCTGTGGTATATTGCGCATTTGGTCTGCAGTGCAAATACTTCAGCATCATTTTGAGAGCTGCAGAACACTAAAATGCGTTCCTCAGCGGCCAGATGTTTGGTTAGAGCGGAAACAAGGTGGAAAAGGGACTGCATTGCTGCGATGGGCTGCATGCGTAGAACATGCATTCCGATCTCTGGACGGTTTGTAGAGGAACGCACTTCGGTGATCAGGTTTCGCTTCATGCCGAACGGTTTGATGAAGCTAGAAATGCGGCAGGGTGGTCCAGTCCCTGTCATGAGCACAATTTTGATACACATTTTTCCAAATTGCTGCGCAAGAGTTTTCCATGGAACACATCGCCCTGTTTGAGAGTTCAGGATATCATGGAATTCGTTTATGAAGACCCTGTTAAACTTCCTCCCCAGCGGAGATACAAGGAGACTATAAATAAACGATCAGCCGATTAAAGATGAGAGATGAGTCCTCTTACCTAGCAAAGGCGTCAGACGAACAATCTTCGACCTGCATGAACAAAATCTGAACATTGTCCGGGATGACCTTGGAGATACAGTAGTTGTGACACCGCAGTCCACTTGCGGCGGTCGTCCGGTGCTGCTCATCGAGAGAGGACACGAAGGGGCACACCACAATAGATCTGGCTTCCTCGTCCATCACAGAGGGTACCATCCACGACATGCTTTTCCCGCCTCCTGTCTTCATCGTGATGACGAGGTCTGTATCTGCTGTCATGACTGCAATAAGGACGTTCATCTGCGCAGCACTCTTTTCCTTCGCAGCATCATCATTCCGGATATGTCTGATTGCACGTCGAATCTCCTCTCTGATGTCTCGGACAGCGCTCGGAGGTGAGGATGGTTGACTGCTATCGTAAACGATAAAATGAGACATGCTGTCGTCGCTTGATACACTTGTAACCTCTATGGGGACATTCGTGCGCGAACCCCTGGTCTTAAGACGTCTGAGTGGAATATCACTATCGACACTTGACAACTCGTCCGCACTAGAGACGCTCGCCACGTCTATGGACACCTGATGGAGTGGCAATTGTGGTGGCTGGTTCTCCTCTAGATGTGACAGATCATCGTCACTGGAAATGCTGATAATCTCCATGGGTAACTTTGGAACCGCACCGGCGTGACTGCGCGCACGTTTGAGACTCCTGGAGGATTCGTCTCCGGTATCGGTCTCACTGACATGCAGTAATTTATGCTTGTGGGACCGGTAGAATGTAGATGCTACTGGAGCTGAATCGACTGTAGAAGCAGATGTTGTGGACTGTAAGTCCTGTGAGACAGGGTGAGTAATTGCATTACTTGTCAAATCAGTGACTGCGACTCTGAAGGGTCCACCCACCCTAGGATAATACTTCCGACGCTGACGGTGCTGAGACACCCTACGGTTGTCTGTGCGGATCGTGATTGGAGATAAGCTAGACGACTCATGCGTCATGACACCGTCATGAATGGGGGTCCAGGAGGAGGCACCCATATCAGCGTTCGATGGTTCACTCGGGCCAGGTTCATAGGCTCTACCCTTTCCCTTGAGATCTGGGACGGACGTTAATTCTCTATTATCGCTTATTGTAATGATGTTACCAAATGGTATTGATGTATCCTTATATTGCGCCTGAGACATGATTTCAATTGATGAAGTGGGAGCGGGGAATATGTCTGTGAAAATGCCCCAGCAGTAGCTACGACTGCAACATCATGTTGGGTTAGTAATTGGGCGTACTTTGGTGAAGACTAACTGTTGTCAGGAATGTATCTATGCCGACTTGGTGATGTGGCAAGTACGCATGGAATACCTACAAAGTAAATAAGCGTCTGCTATGGAAATTACTAATGCTGGCAATAATTACCGTTCTTATTGTGAGTCAGACTATCACTATCCCTCGTATCCTGCCAGTTACAGCTACTAACAGAGAGGGATGGAGACATCTTTCGCATTGGTCGAATATGTTGTCCATTTCGGCGTTGTTGGATGATGGCGGTAGAGACAGCATCCTTCAGGATTTCCGCGTACTGACCAGAGAAGAAAGATTGCAAAGTCTCTTGTGTTGCTTTCTTCACCTGGTCAGATATAAATTTTATGTTCGCCCCATTGGACAGGTTCTTGCGACTGATTCTTATGGCCTCAGGTGGAGGATAAGGACCGAGACCAAGTATGCTGTGCCACTGATCTCCCAACCATCTGTGCTTGCATAGGCTGTTGTTGTCCAGCGAAGGAACGACTCCTTGGAAGACATCATAGCGGATAGGGCCCATACCAGTGGAGGGATCAGTAGAATCGGCGAGGATGTCATTAGATTCATCATAAGAGTCGTAAGGGGCGATAAATTCACGCCCCATTGTAATCGCGCCTTCGTAGAAATCTCTCACTCCCCATCGACATTCGAAGTATTCATTGTTCCACTGCTGGATGTTGGCGGAGAACATCGTAGGACTAAAGCGTTCTCCCTCACTGACGCACAGATATCTGGAATAGAATACAGTTGTTAGAACTATGTTCAGTGGTGCGCATGGATCAGGAAAGTGCTCACGTCCTATACACATGTTCGGCCTGAACGCCATACGCAATGCCGGCCAGTATAGCTTCAGCGTTTCGTAGCCCCCCTGCGAGCATTTCGAGCACCAACAAGGCGATATCCTTTGGAACAAACCCTGGGGTGCACGAGTCACGATCGCTGATGCTGGTCTTCTTGCTGTAGCCTGTCAGGAGGAACATTTCGCGTCCCTGCATGAACAGATTTCGATGCCTGTCCGCATTGCTTACTTTGTGGTCGATGAACTGGGTTCCTCTACAGGAAATGTGCGTGGTGATGAAAAGTAAATGGTAAAGTGGCTCCCAGACGCGCGACGATCTTCTCAGAAGTTCCTTTATTCCGGGGATATTCCATGCCACTCGTCCTGCGTTGTCTATCATTGCGAGGTCGTAGTAATCCACCAGGTACAAGAACAAAGCATGTCGCTTCTTGTAGAAAGGCTCTTCTGATGCGAGCGAATAACCACGCGTCGAGTTTGTCAGATCGTCCTTCACCTCCTCTGGAATAACCTTCAATGCAAAGTTATCGTTCACGAGCGCAGCATAGCGCGATTTGCACTCTCTGAAGAGCCTTTGGATGCCTTCCCGAAGCTTGTCCATATGCATGGTGTTGGTGCCGATGGTGATGGATTTCACATCTGGATCGACGTAGACGTTGGGCTCCCTCGTTTGATTGAACACCACGGAAGATGCATACTGCTGCATCTCGTACACCATGTTGAACGTCGTGGAACGCCCGAGGCGCAGAACACGCTCGTGAATGCGAATTACGCGACTTTAAATGAAGTCATTAATACAGTTGTGGAACAGTATATGTATTAAATAACGCTCACTCATGGTCGTCAAAATGAACGGCGTCTGTTTCCTCATCTTTGTCCATCAACGCCTCAAGAAGGGAGGTGATATTGCAGAAGTATTTAAACTTCGCGAGGTCTGGGATGAGGGCGGATGCTTCGCAGAAATTTCCATCTGCATTCAGCGCCCTGAGCCATATAGCTCGCTTTATCGGGTTTGCCCATGAATCATCCACACACAGATTCGGGTCAGTATCAACGAGTGACCACGCCAGATTATGGTAGGCGATCATCCGCTTTCGGGGAGATGTGTGGTCGTCGCCCAGGGCGATAACAAGTTCTTTGAGGCACATGGTCTGCACTTCGGACATCGCGAAGGAGAAATCGAATGGGGATCCAACGTGAATTCGTACAATCGATCTCATCAGCTGAACCATAAAGCTTGGATATTCAAGGTCGTCATCTGACACGGGCCTCCAATGACCATCTCTAAGAGCACAATTATTTGTTAATTCTGGTGGTATGTGGATGTCGTGGCATTACTTACATGTCTCGTGGTATACTACTTCCGTATAACAAGTGTTTCGATAGGCTCAACCTGTGCGGGTGGCCGTCCAAGATGGTAGATGCTGTCGTCATGTGGTCGCGGACGGTGGCAGCGAGACGTGTAAGTACCCCACTCAGCTCTTCGTCAGTATGATTTTTTTTGATGTTAAATGCTGCTAGTCTTTGGCTTGGATTCATTCGGAGTTCTACCTTGAACTTGTCCCAACCCATAATGCGCATCAGTGGCGTACTCTCCCGTTCAGCGTCTGCTCGTGTCACCAATGCATGATCGATTGCAGGTAAGAATGTAGCCTGAATGGTGGCTGTTACATCCGGACTGACGCCTTCACTAACATCTTCCCCGACCTCAAAACATGAGTCAAGGAATCCTGTGAAGATCTGTTGGACCTGGCAGGATCGATACTGAATGTCATCCACACTTGTAGTGTTATGTGTCTCTAGACCGTGGCGGTGCATAGACGCTAGATCTTTGCATGCATGCGTGCACTTAGCGAATCCAGTACATGCAAATCCTTCGGTTGGATCCGCAATCAGCTGTACAGGTGGTCCCCTTGCACTCGGTAGCTTCACATCCCCTGGCCTCTCATATATGTTTGACTCTCTACAAAATTTTAGGAAGGACTCCATGACGGTAGAAGGTACCTAGGCAGGAGAAATGCATGTTTCAAAGTCACGATGCATCGTACAAGTGATAGACATACCTGA
The DNA here is from genome assembly GCA_016758765.1 of Suillus cothurnatus. NCBI lineage: Eukaryota > Fungi > Basidiomycota > Agaricomycetes > Boletales > Suillaceae > Suillus > Suillus cothurnatus. The sequence continues at coordinate 50,601 of JABBWL010000300.1, forward strand.
TACGAGCTATTGTGACTCTTTATGTGTCCCGCCACCATAGTGGATGTCATTGCCATCCGGCACGAGTAGCATAGGAGCACCCTTAGAAGGCTGTGCATGCATAAACCAAGTGTGTCGAGGACCTGGTTAGATATCAAGTAGTCTATTGATGGAAACAGTGACACGGTACTGGAATCCACAGAACACGCTTGACCTGTATATATTCGATGAATTTGTACCTCAGCGGTGCTGTTATAATTAACGTTAGCACTATTCTCACCTGCGCATCCGATGTGCCGAGGACTTCTGTCCCCGGATAGACTGAGCGGCGAGATATCACCAGTACCTAGAATTTTGTAAAAATGTGAACAGCGTAGATGAGGTGATGCTCACATATGAAGTCAGATTTCGGAAGGGAAGAGGTGTCTTTGAGATGAATATGGTGCAGTACATCAACGTCCCCTTGGTTTAGATTCGACGATGATTCTGCGTAGGTTGGTCCGACTGTATCATTACTGAATGTGATATGCCACTCACGATACTCAGGAGTGCTAAGGACCTCGACAAATTCTGTACCATCATGATACACAATGATGTGAGTCTTCGTGTCATCGAGCTTGTTGAAAATTCTTTGACACTGTAGGAATGGGCAAACATAATGCCCATCGGACTGGTCGATGTCGTACTGGCATCCACCAATAAGGAGTGGGATAGATGCAGAGTGATACTGGTATACATGCTCATGGGCGATTTCTCTGGTCTGGAATGGGCCCATACCGCACCCCGGATGGTCACAGGCGAGGTTATCGGACATTGATAGAAATTAGCAGATATTGAGTACAGATATAACTGGTGCTGTATCGTTTAATTCAATGTATGTATCTCGTTAATTCAAATGTATATGTATCGCGCTTGTGACGATTTATTCAACTGCGCAGACACCTTCCTAGTCCAGCAGAGACGCGGGACGATGAATGAGTGTCACAGAAAATATAATTTTACGACCCTGTTTCAGCATTTACGTCAACGTCCAGACACATAAACACGAGCTTGGGGAACCGACTGACGGCGATCAAGATAATCCTACTGGATTGCTCGCTGAGTACGAATCGTTCTTCGGGTTGTCATTGTTTAGAAAGCAGGGCGTGGAGTGGCGGACATGAGCCCCCTCACTTGGGGTACATTCACCTAATGGGCCTCGCAAGCTTCTGGCAGGTGTGCCACGCGGAGAATAACCAAATTCGGCTCCTCTATAACACAGAGGAGCCGGCTGCTATATTTAGACTAACAATACGCACAGCAAACAAGTAGAATGTCCTCCAACTAGTAAAAATGGAAGGAACGCTCGCTACATGTAATAAAGAAGGTGGGAGGGGTGGGTGCTCAAAACTAGCTAGCGAGGCGACGTGAAAGGTTAGAAAGAGGGCAGACCTCATCCTAAACGAAAATCGCCTGCTAAGTAGGACGCTACTCCACAATAGGAGGACGCAGCTTGAAACAGGAATTATCAATCCCTGACACGTGAAAAGGTGAACCTGATCGCGGCTACCAACGAAAGCACCTAATCACGCCATACAAGAAAATATTTGAGTTAGACTCAAACAAGGACACGTCGCTCGCAACAACGCAGAGAAACACGCGACCCATTTGTACAGTGTAAATAAAATTAAATCCGAATAAAGATATGTACTTGTCTGTATATTTTAATTCATTTGTCTCACCCCTAAAAATATTGCTTAATCATCGGAGGAATCGAAGCACACGTAAATTTAACATAGTAATCGGTAACCTTTGGATTAACATCGCGTGACAAGATTGGGTTCTGGACTGCAGGCACCCGAAGACTAGTCCGTAACTATCTTATGGCACTACTTGGCTCTAATAGATCAGTCCATTGCGCCCTCAGTAGAGAAAAGCTATGTGTGGAGCATTATGTATTTTACATGGGCTGGGCTGACCTACTGGGTGCGCCATTTTGATCCGACCAAGATAAGTCCCTCAATCCTTGGTTACCGCTCATGGATTCATAAAATCACAGTAAATCCATACAGAGATATTTTTTTTTATTTCAAACGGGCTTGGCGGCATTCCATACACACGCCGTCGACCCTGCTAACAATAATTGCACCACGCATTTTCGTTCCTCATTTAGGGTTGGACCAACATGGAAGTGTGCTTCGCATTTTTTTTGTACATGTTGGGCATTCAGATATATCACTCCCATGACCACATACAGGCCAGAACGACTCGCATATAAATAAATAACGCGGAACATGACCACCAAAGTATATACAACCAGTATATGGCATAGCCCCAACGGACAATTTACAAGGCGTGTGTATATGTAAATAAACGCCCCATACAGTAATATGCAGTCAATATTCTGTTGTGGAGTAGCGCCGCAACGTCCAGGGTCAGATAAAATACTTGAGAAGCCCAGGTATATCTTCATCCATCTTCGTGTCTGTATATAATGAATATAAATGCTTCACCGCCCAACAAATATTAGTTGATCTTGCGATGAATGTATGGACACATAAATGGAAATACATGATCGGTAACCGTCTGATTAAGATTGTGTTTGAAAGCTCGGTTCCAAATCGCATGCATTGCATTGTACTACATATCACTCATGAATCAAATAAAAAGCACATCCTTATCTATGAAAGATCACTATTACGCTCCTGCACGACACTACTTGTCGGAATTCGAGAGTGAGTCCGTCACAAACACTTGATACTCCCGTGCATAATTGATGTCTGATATATTCATAGTACCTTGCATCCGTTCCACTCACATTTCCTCCCATCATTATGGCTGCACATGGTCCTATAGTGTCTACCCATCATCCGCAATGTCGGAGTACACAGAGCGTCTCCCATTCGAGAGTGGGTTATCATCACGCACACTCAGTCAGTTTTTAGTAGCCACTCGTTATTCATATCTTTAACTGCACATATATAGGCACGATCTAAATCTCGATCTACTCTGCATACGAGAAGACACCGTGATCCATTTTTTGGATACGAGCAGTGTGCCCGTTTATGCACTCGCTTTATTATCCATCTATTTTCTTGTCCAGAGCATCCACCTTCATCTTCTAAGTTGGAAGTCAAGCTACCCAATTTCATCGCTTATGTCCTTCATCGTACCAAACACCATTCGTGTGTAACCTTTGCTGCTCTCATCTTACTCCAGCGACTCAAGGAACGCCTTCCCACCGTTAGTGGCTCTTCGGGTCACCATCTTTTTATATCCTCTTTCATGCTTGCGTCAAAGTTTATCTGTGACGATACTTACTCCAACAAATCCTGGATTATTGTATCCCAGGGCATGTTTCAGTTGCGAGAAATTAACCAGATGGAGCGCGAGATGTGTTATTATCTGGAATGGGAGCTCAACGTGGATATGGTAACCTTGAGGGAGTTCGAGGACATGGTCAAGAAGGATTTCATAGGTGAAGGTCCTTACCCGACTTACATTCTTCCTTCCTCATCAAAAACAACGCCACCTCCTACCACAAATCCCTTCCAACAACCTTCAGCTACCTTGGTGCTCCCGCATTCATATGTGCACCGCTATTCTTCGCCCTAAAATCCTGCTTTCCCTCAATATAATCCATCCTACATCACCCCGCACACAACACTGGATACGCTATCCCCGTTTTATTCAACCCGGACGTCTACGGCTTCACCCTACTGCTCGTATCGTATCAGCTTCATCATTTCCAGGTATTCCACTTTCGCGCTCGCATTCACTGTCTGTCTGTGGATGGCGGCTCATAGAGTGTGCCATTATATTTTTTGCTTTTTTACTGCCCCTTGTGCACTCATTGTAAGTCGTCTTAATGACGCCGCTATCATATAGTTTTATCGCTGTCGATCACCATCGGTCGCTCAGTTGTTGTGTATTGTGCTTCACATACTACATCATCATCATATGTTGTGTCAATAGCGCATTAGTATACTTCATTAGGCATGTGTACAGGTATACTGAAGAATCAAAAATGCCACAATCATTCCACAATGTTGGAACGAATGTGAGATATTGATCTATATCAATTGAGAGCATTTGGTTTCCTGCCTCGAGGTACATTCAAGCGATGGACCGCATACATGGACAGATAGACCTTCACACAGCAAGTATTAAGACACTACCAGTCGACATGTGGATTACGAACACGACAGAAGAGACAAAGTTGACATAAAGTCCGCATCAACAGATGCTAGTTCATGGTGCCTAATCTGGACAAGCACTTGCATTTATAGTCAATATGATTTTCGCCTGAAGTGCTGCGAATATTTTAAACACAGGCGCATCTGTGCTACTTGTTTTAAAACCATGATTGGACCACCACAGCATAACGAACAATGTTCTGATTGATGGGATACCACTCCACTCGCATTTAAAATTGATAACCTCTACAGTGGACCTTTAGACACTTGTCAAATCGTGCCCGTTTCAAATGCCTCTACTTCCCTGTATTATCAGCTAGTTGTTTTTTTCTCGTCAATTGAAAAAAAAACGAGCTGTAGTACTTGTCCATCTGTATCCAAATAATATTCTGCCAACCTATTTATCCTATCTTCGTGGAACATATGGGTGCTTCGTACATTAAGTGCAGACGGTGGAATAGACATATTTGGCTTCAAAAGGAACAACACGATATGTGATTTTAATGTGATTTATGGGCAACCATTGACTGGAGTTGGCTCGGTTTACAATCTGATTGTTTGACATGTCATCCTTGTATCATACTAGCTGTCATCTCCATCAAATATTAGCATGCCTTGAGTGGAAAAACCATGCCAACGTATCAGGTTTCAAGTTTAAGGGTACATCATCAAGTCACATCAAATTGAAAATATTCGAGCAGCCCATGACAATAGTAGAAAAATAGCTGTGCAAGAACCGGCATGCAACTGAGTCAGAGAAAATTGTGGACAACAACCTAAGTAGTACATAAATATCACATAACGCAGCAGGGAAAGACGAATTTGTGGTATACATGATAGCGCGAAGCAACCTCGACGTGTGGTAGAAAATGATATGGGGAAATTGTTGCACACATCACAAACACCGTTGTCTGTATCTTAGTTGAGAACTAGGTTTTCAACAGCCCCACAAAAGCGCACCTTCTGACTCAATCCAAAGGTCATTCCGTGCCCTCCTGTCCTGCACGAAGGTGGACACCAGCATCAGAAACTGCGTTTCTAGTGCTGGGATGGTGTAGCCATCTGATAGCGTGTGCTACGCTGATATATCGGAAATTCATCCATCCGATAAATCGGTCTTGCGCTGTAATGCGTGCACAAGCTGTGGGCACATAAAGAGTATGTATACGTTGGGTAGAAGTATTTCGAAATTTAAATTTAATATGGGTGGAAAGATATCCAGAAATACAAGTGATTGTTCCGCAGAAAGTGGGCGGAACTAACAGAGAACATGATGGAGGCCAGGCAGGGCTGACAACATGAAAGGTATCGCCAGTACCGATGGTTGAATCAGAGATGGTATTGATAAATCCGTGAAGAATATAACTGCAGACATCCGTTGGCGCATTGGTGTCAAAGATGGGGACTATATATGCGGAGAGAATGCTTTCTGGTGACATTGATTGAATAGAGATTTGTATGGTCTAGTAAAAGCAGAGTTTTCACCAGTCCTTAATAGAATAAATGTGTTCCTCGTCAGAAGGACCAATATGGAACGACATAAATCTTGGAGGTAAAATTGTAATGGTTCACGGCAATATTATGTTAGTGATACGCATAGAAAGCTTAACTAGTTACAGATGGAATGAAACAAAATAGGTCTACATCAGCAAAAATACAGCCGGATTGTGATCTCAAATGGAAATAAAAGAAATGTTCGCATGTTGTTGATGTTTAGCGGCGAATTGATAACTAGTAATATATGCAGCACGTTTTGGTGCCGACTTGCGCAGAGTATGTAAGGAGGATGTGCAGGTATTCATCACATACATGAATAATACACTCCTTTGTATTATTAACGTTCTGAATTTACCTGTATCAATAATGCTACCACCATGTTTGAACTGTTTTCTGTGAGTATATAACGGAGTAATAAGGACACAGCTCCCTACTGACTTTCTAAAATTAATTTGCCAAATTTATCCATTGTTTCCTTGATTTTGATTGCCTTCTTTACTTACAAACGAATATTTTGTTTATGCTAGACCCTGTACGATTGACATCAAAGTTAAATCACACCATAACACAGGCGTCTTCCCAATACAAATGTAACAAACCGCGTCCACTCACCATAAATCCATCACTGTCTGCACGTTTATATTGATTACGGACAGCGATAAAATGTGGAAAACCCAGACAATTGATAGTATCGCATGTCGAGCACAAAGAATTTCGGCTAATGTTGAGGAACCATATCGGCTATCCATGCATTCGTGCTGGTCTTATTGATTATGATTATTCATAGGACCGGTGAACATTTGAACAGAGTTAAGATAGACCTCGTATAAATGCATCTATATCACACGACCTTCGGTGAAATTTGCGTTAGAACAGCTCAGAATACAAATGCAAGACATATAGTATTAATTTGGTTAATGATAGGAACCCTTGTGCGATTTAGTGCAACTTGATGGACAGCGACGTCACAAAACGTCACAACAATGTCACGTCATGTGAGTTCGTTGCGTTTGGATGAGGTCTATTGATATTCTTAGAATATGAATGTTAATCTACACTGACGTAAGCTCAGGTACCTGAGTACCCCAATAAATGAGTTTAAAACCAAGCACATGATTGATAAGAACAAAATATCTGTCAAATGATACAAATAACCACCCAGTGAATAACGTGTAACGTATTCGCCTTGAGTGCACGGACACATCCTTTGTTGGTCATGTGACCTAGACACAGCTCGATTTGGCAAGTCAGCATTACCAAATTTGGCTGGTTATAGGTGTGAACGCATGACCAATCAATTACCCGAAACGCCCTTAATCCCAAACCACGTCAATAAGGCACTGGCACCTCGACTCGTCCGAAATCATCATAATCAAGAATTCCCTACGGTAAACGTTTCATGTACATATTGTAATTCGAAATTTTTATATATAAGCAGATGTCTTCAAGCTTTACCTCTCGTAAGAAGTCTAGTGGCAAAGCCGGAACTTCGGATGTGACGGACACCATGCAATCGGCGACAATAAGACGGCGAAAATGGCTTCAATCACTCTCAACAGAGAAGAGAGATGAATTGAGGCAGAAGGACAGACTCAGAAAACAACAGCAACGCGCTAGGAAAAGAGAAAATCAACATGAACATATGCAGCGCGCCACCACGCCACCTGAAGGTGGTTCATCGAAAGACATTGCGATGGACACTGATTTCTTTGAGAAGGAAAGTGATGGACCTGCAATGGACACTTCACGTTCAGGTCATTATCGTCCATCTAAGCTCGTGCGGTTCGACAGTCCTGAATCTGACGCCGAACATGCTGACTTTGCCTTCGCTCCCGAGAGCGAGTCTCGCCATATTGAATCAATACATACGCAGATGGATTACACAACTAATGGAACAAAAGACTTGACAGTAGGTATTATTGGACGGAAGGTACCTGCACAATCCGCTACAGTACAATGGCACGATGGAAGGATAACCGTCCTGCCTACCATCGTGAAGAAAGGTGTCAATATTTTCCAACACGGGGACGTTGAAGTGGTGAAATACTTCGCCTCTTTCCCAGAGTCTACTCCATCGTCAGAGTATGTCCTCCACCTATCTACCGCCGATATGGAACGTCAGGAGATTGTGGAAATAATTGAATGCGCCCTGCGGGACAATAAACCTGTGGTAGTTCGAGGGAATAGAGCAAATACTACAACGGAGATGACCACCGAGTGGCTCGACCGCAAGTTCGGAATCAATCCAGATATGCCTGTATCAATTCATGGTGAGTTGTCTATAAATATCGCAGTGAACGCTATTCGACGCGCCATACAGATGCAGAAACGCGTGTTTCAGATCCTGTGCATCCTCACAAGGCTGGCACAATATCTTCCCTTATCGCAGGTATCAATGACCCAACCAAAATACAATGCGTCCTGGACTTGCCATATGTACACGGAGGCCTCCCAGAGCCCTTGAGGTAAGCGATCTATACATTAAGTTTCACTGAACGCAACCTTGACTATTGTTAGAAACCTTGATCACGGACGACGGTTTGGGTGGAGTCAGACAACGCAACAGTGCCCGATTCAGCAGGCCGTACATCCGGATAACTTTACATCACACTTCTGGGCGCTGTTGCACCACGCTGGATATGTTTCGTTTGCTCATCACGATGCTGACGGCGTGGCAACATATATTCGCGTCGAATCAGGGGGAAAGATGTGGATTTTGTTCCGACCGAGATCCCAAAAAGGTGGCCATGCGGCCTATGCAAGTTCGATGATGAAACTCGTGAGCTATCCAAATAACAAGGAGGAGGTACACAGCTTGTGGGATGCTGAAGTGGTTTACTTGGGTCCCGGAGATTTCATGTATGTGAACTCGGTATCAGCGATTATATTTCTCCGCTCTGACGCACGTTTAGAATACAGCCCCCTGGTCAGGTTCACGGCGTTTACACACCTGTGGAAGGCTTTGCGACGGGTGCATCTTTCTTCAACCTGGCATCAATGCACCATTCAGAGAGGGCCCGGTATATGGACCACAAAAAAGCAAGTTTTCTCACAAATCAAACACACGCATATTCCTACGCCTTAGAAACTATGAGAAGAATCGCAATTTCTGTCCCACATCTATCAAGAAGAATACGTAAGTGTACTCTGTCCTTCCAGCCATCCCATTTTGAGTGATTAACTTTACAGCGCTGTATCGTCGTTCAATCATGAGTCTTTGTCTCATGGTCATTAAATGCAAGGACTACGTCGCAGCTGATGTTGAAGCCCGCAAGATTCAACCCTTGGAGACCGCTCTACTCGCTGAAGAGATCTGCCGCAGCATCGTCACATTTCTAGGGATAAAGAACACTGGAAGCATCTCGACAATACTCTATAGAGACAGACAGGACGTTGCAGGAGAGCCTGTAGATAGGGAACTGTTATGGAGGCATTTGGCACGATTTAGGGTGCTGAACATGTGATGAAGCATGGTGAATTTGACTGTTTGGGACGATATATCATACAATTCAGATCTTAGTGGTTTGATTTCATTTGACTAATACAGTATCACCTTTTCAGCTATGACCTGTTGGATATGGAATAATCACTACTTACCATCGTTGTGCATATTTTCCTATCTCCGCTGTCGCTGTAATACGTTGTTCGCGAAGACTTTTCTGCTTTCTCTGACAACGATTCTGATTTGTGATAATTCTTTTGGTTTCTTTCTTTTCCCATGAAGTGTAAATCACCAGACTTGAGGACAGTGGAATGGGAATTGAGGCAGCAAGTTTTTTCTTACATGTTGAGGCCCAGTCAGAACTCCGTCTGGTTGGACCAGTGTGAATCTACGATAGCCTTAGTTACAAATTTGTAATAATAGACAGTCGGTGTCAATCTGAAAATTGGACAAACACATAGCATGTCTTTCACTTCGTCTTCACAATCTCACATATTTGCACTTCTGAGCCTTGCATTGGCACAGTGCAGTGAAGGAAAATCACGCAATGTTTATTCTGTTGTTCTCCTGCTCCATACTGTGCTCATAGGTTCTGTTCTATGGTGAGTTGCTTCTATCGTTTAAAAAATTACAAAGATCAACTTAAATGTAACACAGGACAATGAAGCTGATATAGGACTTGGAGATTTTTATGATTGTCTCGACGAACCAGGGCATGCAAATGAAATTCCGTTGCACTCATTTACAACAGTACCAGACCGTGTCGAAAATGACATAGCACACCCTCTTGATGCTGACGAATCTCTCGACTCCACAGGCACATCCATAGAGGTCAAGAAAGAAGTAATAGACACAAGTATCAAACGAGAGAATACCAATCAGGCTGTTACCGCTCTTTCGATCAAACGAACACAGAAAGCCCTTCCTGAGCGACCTCTGAACAAGCAAGACAGCTCCTACCAGCATAGGCTCGTCCTCCTACGAATCCCTCTCAGTGACCAATTTGGACACTCGCACTGTCGCAGTTGTTTGGACGCCACTAATTTCGAACCAGGTACCATCTAAGTTGTTCAACCTAACTCAGAATCAAAACCCTCTCTGTCGCTAACAGATCTGGTCAGCTATAGTTTATAAATTGTCATTTTTAAAAATACTGATTGGGTTACAGGGCGACAGTGATCCTCTTGCAGCTCTCCGTCCAAGTCTCAATAACATCATTTCTGGAGTGTCTGAGCCGTTTTGCGCAACGTCACCTGAACAAACCTCCTCATCTCATTCAATACCACCCTCCGGAATCAATGTAACTTGTTAACTTCAAGTTTTAACGACTCCCGTGATACTGATGACCCACTGGCAAGTATATCGATTATGGATGGATGTAGCACAGGTAGCACAAAGACGGGAAAAGTTATGCGTCAAAACAAAACCAGTACTACGGCAAGGTGAGTGAGCCGTACGAGTGCCGCCAGCATTATCAACCAGTATCTTACAGGAATTTGTGTGCGCTTAATTGGTGTACGGAGATGAGGCGCCTCAAACGGAAGCCTTTTATACAGGATTTTGAAGCATACTGGAGTGACCTCGTCAAGAATCCTGCGGATTATCAAGTATGTCCACCTATACATTCATTAACAACTTTGTATCTCATTACTGCAGTACTGGAAAGATAAATCTGCTGCTAGCAGCAGTCCCAAACCAAAGATCGACTAATTTTTCCCCCTGTAACACGTCAGACACTGCATCGCACTCTTGGAACACCCACATCATTCTGTAGACTTATTCATAATATGAACTCCCTGCCAGCACTGTACAAACTGCTCTATTTTTGCTGAAAAAACTGCCTTCTAATATGTTCGTTTCCATTAGATTGATTAATAGTATCAGCCTCTGTGAATCGAAGGCGGTCATTGTGCATTTAAACGGACTCAGATTGACTTAGATTGCTCGTACTCGTGGTTTGCGCAGGTTTGCACACGATATTAATTCTAGGACAGCCCGTTGTTACCAGTCTACGCTGGTAATTGCATAAGACTGCCCTCGACCACTATATATTTGCACAGATCAAGTTCTGACTGAGGTTGATGTCTTATACTAGTGCTCCGGTGTGCGTGTAGGTTGGAAGAGTGGTCACGTTTTGGCCAGCTATATACACACAGTATAGGACCAACATTTGAGCCAGCACCGTTGTGCGTGATACTACCAAAGTTTACCACATATACATGGAATATCGCACATGTCAGTTGAAAGATGACTGAGTCAGCGTAGTATTTTTTGACCTCTGAGAACGTGCCTGTAACATTGTGACAAACAGGAAGCAACATGATGTAAGCTTGCGTAAAGGACATTGATTTGAGTCACCTTCACTCAGGATCCGACTAGCACACGCGAGCGGCAAGTGCCGGAAACAGACAAGGGTTTTAAATCAATTTTAAATCAATGATATAAACGCCACAGACGAGGGACCCGAACTTGCCACCGTATCTCAATCACACTGCGCAATTATGTCCGCACTGAAATATCCGATGTCGAATCCCATTCTCATTGTGAGGATCCCAAGGTCTGATGAAGAATGCAAGGTAATTTGTTCGCTGAAAGGCATCGGGTATCAAGTCAACAAGCGACAGCTAACCGTACAGTGGGAGTTAAACGGCTCAAGTGTCAGTAATCCTGGTTCAACCACCATATATGCTGACGATATATATAGCTGGTCGTCCCCCTTAACTGTGCCCACCCGTTAGTAACACTATTCCATCAACATAGCGTATACAAGAAGATGATCACACACGGTGCACCAATTGTGAAGGAGGATAGGATGTGCGAGGTAGATTTACAGATGTATGTGAACGTTGCTGAGTACCTGAGAGACGTGATATACGCATTCAAGGAGGAATGGGAGGGTGAAGGATATAGGCCCCAATTTCGCTCGGCCCGCTTGGAGTTCCATATGGCAATGGTTCTGACAGGTGGCACGTTTAACGATAAAAATGTCCGGAAGGTGCAAGAAAAGTTCAATATCACATGGAATAACTTCGTTGAGGGCGTGGAGGTGACTGATATTATGAAGCGTGAGCACAGTGCTCGTTAGCTGTCCGTCACATTACTTATCAGCAATCACACCAGTCAATGGCAAGGAGAAAGCATATCATGAATTATTTTGTAGCGACGACGAGAATATGTGTGGCCTGGATTGTTACCCATGTATCGACCATGGGGAGAGGTCATTAGATATGATCGAAAGATTTATCAAAGATAGGGAAGCTGTATGGACAGCCAAGAAAGTAACACAGGGACGCATAAACAATAGAAAAGGAAAGAAGCACATTAGTAATGAACCAGGGGTGAGTAATCAAAAAAATGTCACAATCAATGTCTTGACGAAGCTAATGGACTTGGAACCACATAGGAATCTGCTGATATCACATCAAGTCATCGTATACACGGTATATCTGGAGCAAAACATCGAGCAGCGGGAAACTCCTTAGAGAAAGGACGAGCTCGGAAAAGGGGGTCACTCAAGAACAGTCAGAAGGCGATCATAGAGGTGATAGCAGAAATACAGGTAGATGCTGGGAAGAGCCCCATCGTGAGTTTTAGGACTTTCTATGTGAGAACCGACATCTCACTTATGATTGAAGGATACTTTGACGCCGCTTCTACCATTGTCTTGGGATAACATGGATGCTCTCACAGAAAGGGCCTTCACGGAAGGCGATGGAGTTCTTGTAAGCAAGAACCTGCTTTCCTGGATGACAGAACGGTATCGCATTCTCATTGGAATCCCATTAAACGAGCCCCTCCACGGCCAGCTAATCCCACAATCACCGGACGAGTACCACAACCTGAAAGAGGATGACTACTTGGAAGCGCTAGGTATAGAACGCCTGTATGCAGCATTGGTCAATGCCGAAGAGAGCCCTGAGCATCTGATCCATCTCGCACACGCACTCGGTCGTATCGTCAAAGATACTAACACCTTGTCCGATTCCAAGCCTAACACACGAGCCTTGGATCCCCTACCACCCACGAAATTGCCTGGAAAAAATACGCCACACAGGCAAGTAATATCCACGGATCGTTATGTTGGAGTTGTACCTGCTCTTTCAAAATCTGACAGCTTGAGCAAATCGACTGGTATAGACGATCATGATGGATCCGTGTCCAGCAATGTGTGTACCTCGAATGCTGCTGCCGCCCATCCTGGGTCAGCCGCCAAAACATCCACATCCATTGATGACAATCCCATGCACATCGACGTTAACGACGACGACTCTTGTATGATGGATGCGGAAGGAGTCAGGGATGGAGATAGTGACAAAGACGATAGCAATAATTCAAGGGATGATACGGATGGACAAAGAAAAAGGAAATCAGTGGACTGGCTTGCTCAGTATTCCCCACCGGTACAACTACTGCTTTCTCTCAACGAGGCGGACATAAATCTTACTATTATTTCCTACCAGAATCACGACGGAAGAAGCCATAAAAAGTGGATAAAGCCTCTGGACTCAGCGTCGAGTTCGTTAGCTGAATCTAATTCCACCCACACTGTAAGGACACCTCGTGCTATAGTAAGTGATGGGATCTCGACTTTAGATGTATGGTCGATGCCTCGTCACCTCCTGCTTACAGGACCTCTTCCAATGGAAGCGAGTCAGGAAGTAACAGTGGTCCCAGACCAGGTAGAGTCGTCAAGTACTAATAAACGTGTCGAGGAAACCGACATCGATGATACTGCTACGGGACCATGTCCTGCTGCGATCTAGGTATGATTTTCCGATAATACCTTGGGTCCAAATGTCTGATTTATCAGGCCTAGCTGTAACAGTTATCAACGTGAATATTTTTTTCATTTTCAAGAATGATATGATTTGAATCTGGTGGAAATCATATGTATGATCATACAGCTATAATGAAAGGACTGTATTTCAATAACTCACTAATTGGCGGAGGGAAGAAATTCCGCGTATGTCATCTGCAAAGCCATGGCAAGAATTTCCTGCATTAATAGGAGTACATGGGGTGCCTTTTGAATTGCGAGCATGATCGGTTTACAGAAAAAATGTTCACAGTACGCATGATTTGAATGAATAAGAAAATTACACAATCGAAGTCATGCGCATTGTGCTTTACGTCTTTGAATGGACACACTTAGCGCCAAACGCATATTTGATCATCGTCGTCCTCTCATATTTACAGGCCACATTCATCAATTATTCAACGAGATATCGAGACGCAGCCCAAAACGAAATGTTTACATGCATTAACTCACTACCTCACAGTATTCTCTTAAGCAGCGAATATCTATCAGTTGGCCTTTCGTCTTAAAAATTTCATCTACTAGTATGAAGCCCAGATCTTCAGGCTCGTCCTGAGCCATTTCCCCAAGGGCATCAGCAGGATAATGGTTTTCACATTCTGTAGCATTGTTATCGAACACTCCTGTGCGAGAAATTTCTCACTAGCTAGTGACGGAGATTAAAAAAACGATAAAGTAAGTCCAGTAATTCGTCAAGTAATCAGTAGGGACATAGTTGAAGGAATAGTGGACTGCCAGAAGCTCAGCATGTTATATTCACCCATGTTCATACAAGCGAGTTTGACATCACAACTGATATTGTGACATGGTGTAGTAGAAGTAAACACACCACGTGTTTTTCATTTATTTTTATTTCCTCATTCACTCAAATCGCTCGTACCGTCAACCATTAGATAGCCCTAATTGTCTTCACCAATATGAGTCAGGTAATTTGGGGTTAAACTTGTTTAACCAAGTTGAATCAATCCGTGACGATGGTCGACTATCTTGGCCTCATGATTCAGCATCTTTCTTAGAGACCCTTTTCATTGTTGATATAAAGCGTCTAACTAGCGATTTTTCACGTAAGGCCCTGGCAGTGATCGTGATCGGGAAAGTGTCGCTTTATATGGAACCCGGATTCGGTGATACTAAATTTTGAAATATTTGTTCTACGTTAGGTACCATTATAATCGAACTTGTGCACATCGCGAGGGGGAGTTTTTCTTAATTCTACATCTCATATTCGATAAATAGTATCCATTCTAAAATATTATGACCTCACAAATATTGGTGCAGTCACATAGAGAATGTTTATATAGGAGACTGATATCTGTGTAACGAATGTGTGAAACCAATGCAGCGAACGTAGAGCGGTCTATAAAAAACCAAGATGGATAAATGAAAGTGGATGGTATATGTAAGTAATAACATTGATACATCATAACGAATGTGGGGGGAGGTGTGCTGCTTTCTGTGTAGTGCATTTAAATGACATCACCAAGTGCTCCCAGTGAACATTATAAGTGACACTGTACGAACATGAGTTTATGACCTTGTAACCACTGAACGGAATAGACAAGAATACCTCATGAATGATCACAATATATCTTTTTTTTTCGTCCTCTGACGCCTACATGTTCTTACTGGTGAGGGACTCTGGCTCTATTTCCATGTAGTGACGATTAATGATGTGGAATGCGACAACGTCTTGGAAATGTAATAAGGGATGCCCAGGCTCGCTGGAAAATAGAGAGGCGCGCGACGGCGGTAGGCACATAAAGGGTTTGTGGGAATTTGGTGTACATGCGATCAAGTGTGAAAGCAACGTGGGTAGGAGAATAACCGTGGATGCAAGTGACAGTGCAGTAGAAAGTATACTGGCGGTGTTTGATATTTGATGGAGATTCGTGATGACTGCTGCTGACTACCTGGATGGTATCACCAAGTCCAATTTTTTCGGTTTGAGTTCCATGGAGGAAGTGATCAAACAGAAAATTCCGCGCGCCCGAACTGGACGTCATCGAGTCGTGAGGGATTGGAGATACATATAGAATGCTTGCTGAGGGCATGGATAGAAAAGTAGATATAATGGTTGAATGCAAGCGTAGATTGGTTTGCACGTAGCGGAGTCGATATCTGAAAATAAAAAAAAGCGATGCACAGCTGGTATAACTCATTGTAATATGGCTCATAAAAACGCTAAATATACGATGACTGAGATTCTGAGGTACTGGCATGAAGGAGCCCCATTGAGAGCCCAACTCCTAACAGAGGGAATGAAAACGGGCTCGCATGCGGTCAAAAGCCAACCGAACCACAATGAAATAAGAGAAATAAAATACACAAATAATGCTGAAACTAACGGCACATAGCGGCGAATATATGAGCAAGACTCTTGCAAATTTCAGCACAGTATTGAATCGCACCAGGGAAAAGATCATCTGGGCACATGTGTTGTCATCTGATGGCGCAATACAATTGTCGCATCCCCGTAGATATTTTCAAGCAAGAATGAAATTATTATTTATTTGACAAATGAAGAGACTGAGAAAATTTATGTTTTCGTGTTTGGCTGACACAGATCTGGCGATGCGATATTGATTTCACCCTCCGCTATGTATTCACCGTTGGTTACACTTCCGAATCAAGATATCAGGGAAGACATCACAGATATTAATAATGAAGTTAAACATAAATATACAAGAAGAGCAGATCTCACAAAGACAGTAAAATAAACCCTATTCACAAATTAGCATCCAGGCCAACACAGTCCTTGGCTGAGCAGACATGTACGTGTAGAAGAATTGTCGAGATATATATGAGACGCCACTCGTCACTAGAACATCGGTTGCAATTACGGTGACATGTCACCTGAACGTCGATTTGTCCATTATTGCCACATGAAGTAAGACTTGTGTCGGTGACTTTCTGTACGTCACGGATCTCGCTTGCGCAGTAATTCGGGAAGATATAGCGAATTATTTGCACCTCTATTTCTTCCTCCATTTTGGTCGACACCTATGTGAACCTGTCAGTGTTCGACTTGCCAATCAAGTTTCTTTATGAGATATATATGCATGTCTTGACATAGGACTTGTAAGCTCTCTACAATTTACGAGCCTAGCTATCTCATCCGCCTCCCTGGCTGTCAGAGTTTTGATGCTTCGCCAACAATGTCCTGCAGAATTCCAACAAATCTCAAGTACGAGGTCATATGTATCTTCAACATGAGGTTCATCAAAAAAGAATAACTAGACTATTCGTCCAATGCATGAAGCAACAAGTCATGCGTTTCCTACAGCACATTAAGCGACAACAATCCAGTCAAAATACGTAGGGTGGCTATAATCATCAGCTAAAGTCTCATTTAAATGTACTGACCAATCTTGTAGGTATATAGTCATGCAACGCATACTCACAATAGTCCCACTGGACGCACAACAAAGAGATACAAATCACAGAAAAAGAGGCCTAGTAGTAAATTTTAGCTATGAGTTTTACAGGTTACCGTTGCCCACTATCTACCATGAACTTATACATGTCTTTCGCAGAATATGCAGCGGGTATTTGGCGGTAAAAGATGGAGCAAGAAGGAGTGAAACAATATTACTGGACATCGATAACCAGGCCACCATCATGGAAATGATTGCGTTCAAGTTATAGGCAAGTCACTACATTATGGACCACTTTCGTGAACTCTGACAATGGTAAAAGAACGATGGTCAGAATATGGACGCCAGTACATAGCGATATCGATAAAGAGGCGGCAGACTAACACGACAAGAGAGCTGCAGGGGAAGAGTCACCTAACAAAAAAGGTGAGACCAGAATACTACCACAGAGCGATTCTGTGCTTAAGCATAATTTTAATTAGACAATAAGACGATAGCCACACCCATCGCATCCGGCTCCCTATGCCACATACGTGAATGAGATAAAGACTCACCCACATAAGCAGAACGAGAAGACTAAGTGTTCGGAGACATAAAATCCACAGGAAAAGAAGAAAGGAACGAACTAATCGGTTCAAAGTAGGCAGGTTTCAGTCCTTACAATACTCAGCTTCCTAAGCACGCGATATAGTTCTCGCACAAGCCCCAATAACTGTATTCAATAGACGCCAAGAACAATAAAGGTGATTAAAATACAGCAAAATATAGTATGCATAGGGCCGCGCCCTGACACAGTTGTCTTCTAAGACGAAGACTGCTTTAACAGTGACGGTCTCATAGGTTTGTACATATGTGGTACTCACTTTGATTTTATTGATACCACACAGCCCCTTACTAATTAATTTCAACCGTGTGAATACATCAGTCATTTACAGAACGAAAAATCATTATATGGTGGCACTAAAATGAGCATGTGGGGTAGCTGGTCAATGAAGTCCAGAATGTGTGACATGTCACACGTGTAGTAATAAATGGACCACGCGTGACATGTCCATAACGATCCTTCATCCATCACACATCATCACCACCCAACTTCCCTGTGATCCTTCTCCACTATGCCGGTCTCCACAAGATCAATGACTATAAACGCTACCATGGAGAGAGAGAGAATGAGGCGTGAAATAAGAGAGGCAAATGTCAGTGACAATGTTTTTTTTTTTTGGTACTGACTAACACACTATCAGGCGACTAAGCGACCAACCGGCGTGGAAGAAAGAGATATGCTCGATGTATTTCAAAAGTATCTCTACCAGTCGCTGCGATTGCCAGAGGCACTAGAAGCGGTGCATATAAAACTGCCCTGAGGAAAGATCTGTGAGTGGGAGTGAAGTTGCGTGATGGTTGCCGCTAATAGACCACAGGACGACGGTGTGTTGTCCAGCACAATGGAGCAAGAAGAATTATTGGACAGCGATTCTAAGACGGAGGTGTCTCTCATGGTGAAAACCGAGAACGATGAATTTGAGATGACGATGGTGAGCTGCTGGAATTCTGGTCCGGATAGGTCTGACGTTACAAAGGATATCGAGATGGATCTAGAAACATGAAGCAGGAGAATCTGTCAAGCGATACTATCATTAAGCAAGAAGTTTGATTGCGATGAAGATGTATCTACATGCATGGTGAGTCTCAGGAATCTTAGATATTAAGACCTCTAACATACCCCAGGCTGGGGAGATGGATGGAAATGAGATAAAAGATCATAGACAATCGCATCCTCCATCCATCAAAGAGGAGCCAAAGGAGAATGAGCGACTTGATATGTTCGATCTCATGGAACTTCTTTCTCGTCGTTGAATCACGAGTCAGAAAAGTCTTTCATTGCGTAGCACGAAGAGTCTGAAACATTGAATAATACATCGTGCATAATTAATAGCTCTGTTTATGACGACGCAAATTTCGAACGATATACACATGCGTGACAGGACGTGTAGATTATAATTTAACACAAAAAGAGGGTCCCGGAAGAACGAGCTACGGTAACATTGAGGATAAAATTCTGTCACTGCATCAGACAAAAGGGCACACGGAGAAATAAGGTGAGACTTACGTATCCTCCGCTCAGTGTCCTCCTGCATTAATTGAAGAACTTTGGTTTGACTTTTTCAACCGCACTGCAGAGCCAAAGGAACACCTCTACCAGATTGTGATACCTACCTGGATCAGGGGAGTCCAGGACGATCCATCTCAAGAAGTTATCGTAGATGTCAAGCGGTGCTCCTTCCCCGAGCTCCTTAATCATCAAATTACGAAATACTTCATTGTGCCACATGCAGAATACTGCCTTGAAAATAAAGCCAGCAAACGGACATTTTTCTCCCGTCCTGTACGAAAATCCAGCATGGCAGGCTGGCTCCTCTCCATTTCCGTGGCGCGATTGAGGAAGGCAGCATTGAAAGCAGTAGGTGTAACGTTCAAAGGTGAAACTGAGCTTGAAATCACGATATAAATGCATCGGGAGGTTAGACTCTGTGGTGCACCTATGATTAGCAGCAGGAACCGTCGCAGCACTATTCCCAAAATGAGCTGGGCACTTTTCTTTCAGGACCCGCATGTACTTGTCCAAGCGGGCGGTGCGTGCAAGGCGACTGGAAATATCGCTGGTGACACCACTAGCTCTTGCAACGAAGTTGTGAGAGCTACTTGGTAGTGATACAGTCTGTGCTAATTGCACCTGCGGGCCGCTTCCGCCATATGGATGCGATGTGGTCTGCGAGAGATAACTAATATGATCACAGTGATGGGAAACACAGTCGTACCGTTCCGTAGGTATCCTCCATGGCATGGAGCATCAACTCTTCAAACGATGTGAGCTCTGATGTACCTTGGTCGTACAGGTCATCACTAGACTGCGTTGTTGGCTGGGAGGGAGTTTGGACCTGTGGAATTAATAGATCAACACAGAATATAATAGAGACGGTGAAAAGCTGACAGTGATGTTCATTGGAAGCAGTGAAGATGCTGGCACAAATGTTGTCAACATTTGATGCGAAGCTTGTGTCGGTCCTTGAAGGGGGGAGTCATAAGCGACACCTGCAGAACTCGGGCTCGGGCAGGCATATCAGTGGCCTCAACGGATTTTGGATGGCTTCTATAGCTAGTCGCTGCATGACGCTGTTTGGATCACACACATCGCAATAAACTCCTCGTGGGTCATCCATGCATCTGACTGCGAGAAATTCGCCGTCCATGCACAGCATGTTGGTGAAGCGTCTACAGCGTGTGCCGTGTACTAGGTCATCCAACTCCCCCATGCACTGGTCATTCGATGGACCCCTAGACGCCTTCTTGCTACGATCAGTAAGGAAGAACACGTGAGACTCCTTTCCGTCGCGACCCGCTCGACCCAGCATCTGGTTGTTGATAATAAGTCCGTACGATGGCTTAAATATTACCACGTATCGGACGTGCGCCTGTCCATACCCTGTGCGAATGCTGTAGTACATGCCATCACCTTCGTCTGGCCTGAATCCCACCGATTCAGGTTACACTCCCGCGTATTTCCAGCCATCCAGAGGTCGCTATGGTAGACAGAACATTTGGCCTGCAGCGCGAATACTTCTGCATCACCCTGAGAGCCGCAGAACACTAGGATTCGTTCTTCTGCGGCCAGACGTTTGGATAGAGCGGCGACGAGATGACCAAGTGACTGCCTTGCTGCGATGGGCTGCAGGCGTACGACATGCATTCCAATCTCTGGACGGTTTGTTGAGGAGCGGACTTCGGTGATCAGATGTTGCTTCATGCCAAACGGTTTGATCAAGCTAGCAATGCGGCAGGGCGGTCCAGTTCCTGTCATGAGCACAATTTTGATACGCATCTTTCCGAATTGCTGTGCAAGATTTTTCCATGGAACCACCCGGCCTGGATGACAGTTCCGAATATCATGGAATTCGTCCACGAAGACCCGGTTAAACTTGCGCCCCAGCGAAGAAACTAGGAGACTGTCGATGTATGATTAGCCTATGACAGGTAATTGACGAGTGCTCTCACTTAGAAAAGGCGTGAGACGAACAATGTTCGACCTGAACGAACAAAATCTGAACGTTTTCTGGAACCACCTTGGAGATACAGTAATTGTGACACCGCAGTCCACTTGCGACGGATACCCTGTACTGCTCATTGAGCAAGGCGACGAAAGGGCATACAACAATCGATCTGGCTTCCTCGTCCATCACAGAGGGCACCATCCACGACATGCTCTTCCCACCTCCTGTCTTCATCGTGATGACG
>JABBWL010000301.1:0-71531 GCA_016758765.1 Suillus cothurnatus
GTTGTCCATTTTAGTTCCCTACCACGCCACGGCTGCAGTACTAATTAAAGCGCACGAAGTCATTAATTATCACTGCCGCTCGTGTCACCGCTAGTAGGTGCTCGTCACACACCTTGATTCTTCACATGCGCGTAGTTGTTTGATACAGGGCAGCACTTTCTGCATTTAGATATCATTGTCGTTTGTAAGACACTATATGTCCGAGGTCAAAACGAGGCGCCCGTTTCCATCACATTTCGGGTCGGGTCTTGCTCGCAAATTAAATGCGAGATAGCAACTGAGAACCTCGTTGACATTTCAGTGCAATGCTCGGAGCATGGCAAAGGTGGGCTTGCGGTCGAGTATCAAGTCACATACCCATTTGGCAGATGACCTTGCGAGCAATGACGATGACCATGGGTATCTGGAGCGGGGACCAGGTACAATGCAACCATGCCGTTGTGTACTGATGCTGGTTTGTGCCTGCGAGCGTGGTAACCTCGGCGCTGAACGTACCTGAGGCCTGAGCTGGACCCCGTTCAACTTCTCAGGCATAACCAAGAAAAAAGGCTGCAAGAACAAAAAGCGACACCAGCAGGATTTGAACCTGCGCACGGAAACCGTAAGAGATATCTGTTATTCGAATCTCTCGCCTTAACCACTCGGCATAGTGCCATACCGATCATTGTCAGTTATTTTTGTCAAGGAGGGCCTTTGAACGTGGGAAGATGGTCAGCGCCGCGCACCTGAAACGCGCGTGTGCTCTCCCTTACAAACTGATGCCAAGCGGGTATGCGCCTATCAAGTCCGCCAAATTGATTCCGAATTCAAATTCTACTTCAAGCTCAAGTCGATTCAACAATTCCTTGTTTTGTACACACTAGCATTGCTGATGAATTGGACTGCTGCCAAGGAAAGGAAATAACTCATTCCAAGACCACGACATAGCAGATCCCACCTGTCCAGCGCACTGATACCTTCACTCCCTATGGCTTGGCTCTTATGTGAATCTCACTCCGGCTACTATCTTCACTCGCAAGATGTCAGTCAATCACGCCGTCCCTCTTTTCTTGGCATACGAGCACCTTCAAATATTACAGAATACCAGCTTCATGTCTTTATCGAGCTCCTCTTATCTCCGAACAATGACGAACAAATACTACAACGAGCTCCTCCAGGTCCTGCTGATGGTGGTGAATCAGAGCAGAGTATGATGCGGTGTGGTCTGGAGCGCGAGAAGACCTGTACTAGCGTGCAGTGAGAGAAACTAAAGGCTATTACACCATCCTCTGTCAATCATTTACAATCTTTCACTGGACAAACTCTCAATTTGGCAGCTAGTATCCGTCATCGACACACCTCGCACTGAAACTGCCCACAGAACTTGTCATAAGAACGAACGTGATTGAATGCAGAAGTTTTGCGAGTCGAACATCTGCCTCACGTCCATCCGTAACAAGACCGATCGTTCTAGGTTCATATCAAAGCTCCCAGAGCAATCTCCTCCGTTCCATGCTTTTCCCCAGCTCTCCCGTCTCTATCCCCATTCTCGCATGCCTACGGAGATATTCTACCTCAACCCTCATCTCGTCATCATGATTCCTTGGAACTACAGGAGCGAATGGACATGATGCGGCGATATCAAAAATTTTGATATGACTGATATCGGACCGAATTGGAACAGAGGCACCGATGATCGCTACCCGTATGCTTCCAATGTGTTAAATACGAGATGACTCGATATCCTCTTATTTGGTCAATTCGCTCTACATCCCTGTCCTTTAGTTCCTCATCCTCTGCCAAAAGTAGACCATGTTGACAATCACCAACATTACTTGGCTGGACTTACTATGCCTTACTGGTGTCGGAGTCTATTTGATAAAGCAGGCAGTCACTAAGAAGAGTCCTGCATCATATCCACCTGGCCCCGGGGTTGGCTTCTCATTGGCAATATTTTAGATATGCCTCGCATCAAGCCCTGGCTCACATTTACCGAGTGGGTAAGAAGTATGGTGGGTGCCTCCCTTTTTGCGACATCATGCGTTTTCAAAAGTCTTTTCTGCAGGTGATATTACGCATATCGAGGTGCTGGGTCGGCATATCATTGTGCTGAACTCGGTCAAGACTGCAATGGAAATGATGGACAGTAAAAGCACTTTGTACTCTGACCGTCCTGTTATTCCTATGGCTGGCGAACTTGTTGGTTGGAAGGATTCTTTGCCTTTCCTTCCTTATGGTGATCGTTTTGTCCGGTACCGCAGGAACTTCCATCGGGTCATTGGCAGCCGCGCCGCAGTGAACATATACAATGAGATCGAGGAGGTTGAAACTCACCGATTCCTGAAGCGTGTTCTTGCGAAACCCAACCAGCTGCAGGAGCATGTCCGACAGTATGTATTGTTTACCCTCGCAATGACGTGATCTTGAACTTTTGCTATAGCACTGCTGGTGCTATCATTCTGCGCATCTCTCATGGTTACGAAGTGAAGGAGGACAATGATCCCTTCGTTGGCCTAGCAGACCGCGTTTTAGCCGGCGTCTCTGAGGCCGCAGCTCCCGGTGCCTTTATGGTTGATATTTTACCATTCTGTAAGCTACGTTCTTCTGACGTTCGTGTTCGCTTTCGATAACCTGAAAATTTTAGTGGCAAAGGTTCCCGCGTGGTTCCCCGGTGCTGGCTTCAAGCATATAGCACGTGAATGGCGTGGGTCCCTCGAAAAGATGGTTTCTGCACCCTACGAGTTGGTCAAGGATCAGATGGTGACCAGTTTGCAGTTTTGCGATCATGCATTGAAGTTCACATGTAACAGGTTGCTGGCATCGCCCCTGTGTCTTTTACCTCAAATCTCTTGGAAGGAAATGATTTGTCTGCGGAAGAGGACCACGCCGTGAAATGGTCTGCTTTTTCCCTATATGCTGGTGGTGCCGACACGGTTTGTGCTACATATTTATGTTTCTAATCATCATTATCTGAAAGTATTGCGCCTGTTTCCTCAGACTGTTTCTGTGATATACTCGCTTTTTCTAGCTATGACACTTTTCCCTGACGTGCAGAAGAAAGCCCAGGCTGAAATAGACGCGGTTGTCGGTCCTGATCGTCTTCCCTCCTTCGTTGACCGCGACTCCCTCCCCTATATTGATGCCCTTGTCAAAGAAGTTCTCCGCTGGAACGTTGTTGCTCCTACAGGTATTGGGATCTCGTTTATGACACTACTATTTGATGACGGGTATCTCAATGACAGGTTTCGCCCACTGTGTGACTGAAGATGATATTCATGACGGGTACTATATTCCAAAAGGCTCCTTGGTGATGCCTAACGTTTGGCAAGTGCTCCTTCGAATGATGAACAAAATGCAATTTTCATAATTGCGACAGGTTCATGCTCAACGATCCACGGACATATGCTAACCCCTCGCAATTCAACCCTGAACGTTTTTTGGCCAAGGTTGGAAAGGAACCTGAGATGGCGCCCCGCACAGTCTGCTATGGATTCGGTAGACGGTAAGCATATATGCAGTGGGTTTTGAGCGGAATGTTGACTTACGACTCTACAGTATTTGCCCAGGTGTGCCTAACTCACGTCAATTTGACAGACAAATATTCAAGCCACTAATTTTTCGTTGGACATTGACAGGTCTCCACCTCGCTGATGCCTCCATCTGGATATCTACTGTAATGTCACTGGCCGTGTTTGATATTTCCAAAGTTGTCGAGAACGGTGTTGAGATCACCCCCGATGTTGATCCCTTACCAGGTATGATCAGGTATGTCGCGTATTTTGTCACATTCGGCGCTAGTGTAGGTTAATATACTCCAAGCCACCCCAAGCCCTTCAAGTGTTCTATCAAGCCTCGCTCTGCAGCTGCCATTAGGCTCATTGAACAAGATGCTAACTACTAGGTTCACACTAAGTTCACGATGGTGAAAGGAGAAACACGCGAGGATGATCCATTTGGCATGAGTCGTAATTTGTATGTTACACTCAGGAGTTGTGCAATATGATTCTTGGAGCTTGCACAGAACCACTTACTTCCGCAGAAGTTTTGTGGACCCATTGAGACTATGTACTCATAAGATTAACCTCGATATTCCTCATCAGTTCGTCCTGTAGCCGCCCAGTCTTTGCATGATCACGAGACCTGAAGTGCCTTGCCGGTCCTAGGCTAAGGTTCAAGCTTTGGTAGATGATCTATATTAGCCAGTATATCCTAGGGTAAGATTGAGTCCAACTCGGCTTCCTTCGAAAATGACCAAATTCATTTCTAATAATCAAATGCGCACTCACCACCTCGGTCGCGGCAGTTGCCACAGCCGACTAGTGGCGGAGCATTTTCAAAATGCGGGCTAGCGCGGCCAGGTAGTACTCTACTTAAATGCTAGGGTATAGATCATGTTCAAATATCATTCTGATTCATCTTATATGTCGCTTGAAATAAATTCCAAACATTTTGAATCCTCTAGGCCTCACTAGCGAACCTCTGCCTCACCCACAACAAAATTGGATGATTAATCGTTCTAGGTTCATATTATCTTCAACTTGAAAGCTCGCAAAGCAATCTCTTCAATTCCAAACTTTTCCTGGCTCTCCGGCCATCTCTGTCCCACTTTCCCGGATCCTCTCCAGAGATACTTATCCTACCACAACCCTCATCCCATTATTTATCGTCGACTACCGCCACAGGACCGCACAAGAAAATAAGCGTGGAGGTCTTCCAAGCACTGTGGCAGAACTCAGCTACCATGCTGCCGGACCCATTAACCAAAATCAGTGGGTTGAAAATAAATTCACAGGCTACTTAGTAAACTGACTATCGAGGCTATGAGAGGGCGTCCTGCCATTAACAGTGACTCATGTCCTGTTGACGAACACCAATCTTCCTGCATTCGAGATTGTGTCGGTTACTTTGCAGTGTATTGGCCCGGGGGTGAAGATGTCATCCCTTGAAGCTCCATGAGTGAATGGATATAATGCGGCTATATCAGATATACTGATAGGATATTAGGACTGACATTTTCCGAACCGCCGGAACAAGGCTCGGACCGAGTTCGAATACAAGCGCCGATGCATCGATGAACACTGATGCTTGTGTGCTTCCAATGTGTTAAATACGAGGTATCTATATCCTCTTATTTGGTCAATTCGCTCTACATCCCTGTTCTTTAGTTCCTCATCCTCTGTGAAAAGTAGACCATGTTGACAATCACCAACATTACTTGGCTGGACTTACTATGCCTTACTGGTGTCGGAGTCTATTTGATAAAGCAGGCAGTCACTAAGAAGAGTCCTGCATCATATCCACCTGGCCCCCGGGGGTGGCCTCTCATTGGCAATATTTTAGATATGCCTCGCATCAAGCCCTGGCTCACATTTACCGAGTGGGGTAAGAAGTATGGTGAGTGCCTCCATTTTTCCGACATCATGCGTTTTCAAAAGTCTTTTCTGCAGGTGATATTACGCATATCGAGGTGCTGGGTCGGCATATCATTGTGCTGAACTCGGTCAAGACTGCAATGGAAATGATGGACAGTAAAAGCACTTTGTACTCTGACCGTCCTGTCCTTCCTATGGCTGGCGAACTTGTTGGCTGGAAGGATTCTTTGCCTTTCCTTCCTTATGGTGACCGTTTTCGCCGGCAACGCAAGAACTTCCATCGGGTCATTGGCAGCCGCGCCGCAGTGGACGTCTACAACGAGATCGAGGAGGTTGAAACTCATCGATTCTTGAAACGTGTGCTTGCAAAACCCGACCAACTGCAGGAGCATGTTCAACAGTATGTATTATTTACTCTCGCAATGACATGATCTTGAATTTTCATTATAGCACTGCTATTGCCGTCGTTCTGCGCATCACTCATGGTTATGAAGTGAAAGAGGTCGATGATCCCTTCGTCAACCTTGCAAACCGCGTTACAGATCATGGCTCACAGGCCACGGCTCCCGGTGCCTTTATGGTTGATATTTTACCTTTCTGTGAGCTATATTATGTCGACGTTTGCTTTGGCTTCCGATAACCTGAAAATTTAGTGGCAAAGGTCCCCGCATGGTTCCCTGGAGCTGGCTTCAAACTCTTAGCACGCGAATGGCGTGAGATTCTCGAAGAGATGGTTTCTGCACCCCACAAGCTTGTCAAGGACCAAATGGTATCCAATTTGCAGTTTTGCGATCGTGCATCGAAGTTCAAATTTTGCAGGTTGCTGGCATTGCCCCTGTATCTTTTACTTCGAATCTCTTGGAAGGCAGTGATATATCTGCCGAAGAAGACCACGCTGTGAAATGGTCTGCTTTTTCCCTATACGCCGGTGGTGCAGACACGGTTTGTCCCTACGTGTTTAGATTATCATCTTCTGAAACTGCTGCGCCTATTTCCTTAGACTGTTTCTGCAATATATTCACTTTTTCTAGCCATGACACTTTTCCCTGATGTGCAGAAGAAAGCTCAGGCTGAAATAGATGCGGTTGTCGGTCCTGATCGTCTTCCCTCCTTTGCCGACCGCGACTCCCTCCCCTATACCGAGGCACTTGTCACAGAAGTCCTTCGCTGGAACGTTGTCTTTCCTACTGGTATGCGGATCTCGTTCATGACATTCTGTATTTTCCAACGGGTATCTCAATGACAGGTTTTCCTCACTGTGTGAGTGAGGACGATATCCATGATGGGTACTATATTCCAAAAGGTTCCATGGTAATACCCAATGTCTGGTTAGTGCTCCCATGTTTCTGTATTTAATTGATGAACAGAATGATCTTAATTGCGACAGGTCCATGCTTAACGACCCACAGACATATGCTAACCCCACGCAATTCAACCCTGAACGGTTCTTAGCTAAGGATGGAAGGGAACCTGAGATGGAACCTCGCACAGTCTGCTTCGGCTTTGGTAGACGGTAAGCATAAAGTTGATTCTGAATCTGAACGGAATGCTGACGTTCTGCTCCGTAGTATCTGTCCAGGTATGTCTAACTCGCATCAATTAACAATGGTATTCTGACATTTGCTTGCTTTTGATGCGCAGGTCTCCACCTTGCTGATGCCTCCATTTGGATATCCACTGCAATGTCACTGGCCGTGTTTGATATTTCCAAGGTTGTCGAGAATGGTGTCGAGGTCACCCCCGAGGTTGATCCCTTACCAGGTACATCCAGGTATGTCGCATTCTAGTCATATCAGGCGCTGATCGGAATTGAGACACTCCAAGCCACCCCAAACCCTTCAAATGTTCTATCAAGCCTCGCTCTGCAACTGCCCTTGGGCTCATTGAACAAGATGCTAACAACTAAGTTCACGATGGTAACACCGGGGAAACACGCGAGGATGACACATTTGGCATGGGTCGTAATTTGTATGCTACACTCAGGAGCTGTGCAATATGGCTCTTGGAGTTCGCACAGGGCCATTTACTTCCGCGGAAGTTCTGTGGATGCACTGAGACTATGCACTCATAAGATTAACCTAGATATTCCACATCAGCTCGTACTGCAGCCGCCCCATTTTTGCATGTTCACGAGGCCTGAAGTGCCTTGCTGGACCCTGGTCCTGGGCTAAGGTTGAGGCTTCGGTATGACATATATTAGCCAGTATTATCCTGGGGTAAGACTGAGTTCGACTCGGCTGTAAGGATTGTATATACACTCATACCAGCAGTGAATTCTATATTCAGATCCCTGCTCCAAGTACAACTAAAAGCCCTACAGAAAGCCCTCGCCTCTAAACGTTTTCATATCTATCTTCGTGTTACCTATTAACACGTCTTATAACTAGGTCGATCTGTTTGCAATTCCCTGCCGAATTCTTACTCAGCCTTCCTTTGAAAATGACCAAATTCGTTTCTAATCGAACCCTTGCAGTAAGTGTAGTTGATGCGCACTCACCGCCCTGGTCTCAAATCCTAGTCTATACCTCGTGTTCAAACATCTTCTTACATGTCGCTTGAAATGAATTGCAAACACTTTGTTGAATCCTCTAGGCCTCACTAGTGTATCGATCAAGATTGACTGCGTGCACACGCAACATGAGGAGTGTGTTGAACGAGTTGAAACATCTGAAATATGTGATTTCATGTGTTTACATTCGAATTCATCGATTTGCGTAGATATTGGCATATGTATAACTAATACAAGTGCTTGCCACTGCGCGGCTCGTTGGATAAATCTAGTTCAAATCTAATAGCAATTCTTTATATACAATATTCGACATGTTGAAGTCGTCACTTAGTTTGTCTTCTGGAAAGAGGATGCATGAATCGTCTCATTGACGGATTCATGAAAGTGCTGTGTAAAGTTAACCATGTGCGAAAACTTCGCAGCAAAGGTCGAGGACGGTCTTGTCAAGGGTTAGACCTTGGCAACCATTGAAAATCGTCGCATATGCAAGACGTAGAGGAAATTGTAGACGATGGACATTCAACAGTCCAGCTTGCGCGTGGGGGTGTGAATTCGAGGCAGATGCGGGGGATACATTGAGCATCTCCAAGTTGACCTGTCCTGTTGTTGATGAGTCGAACCTCAACATAATGGTGATGCAATTCTTGTATGATAAGGCGTGCGTTCTTCACCAGTCCTTTCTGAACAGACATATTGCGCATAAGTGAGCAAATACAGCCCTGCTTGAGATGAAGTTCATGCTTCGGAATTCCATTTTGTGAGAGAATTGCGAGAAAATCAGGTGTCACTTCAGAGTGACCCTCTATGAGCTGACTATCTTCCTTTCGGAATTCATATTTTTCATTGTGTGTAAATGACGTCGACATGTTTTGGAGCTGCCGTGTTCAAAGACCAAGATGACGCAGATGAAAGAGTACTAGTCAGTAAGGAATTGATGATGTGCTCGCAACAACAAATGAAGTAATGTGGAGTTCTATTTCGTGAGCATGAGTACTCGGCAATGTTGTTAAGTGATGGAGCGAAGCTAATGATGGCGCAAAATACTAACGTTAATAGGGACGCTCAAAGTTGGGTTTCGACGCCGTTTTCGACGTTGTTTTCGATTTTGTTTTCGATTTTCGGCAGTGACGGCGGGTGCGTCGGACTCCGAAGTTCGGTACAAACCGAGCCGCTAAAGAACATGTTAGTCTTCCTAAATGGTAACCCTTGTCACACATGTAATATCACACAATCCCCTAAACCTCATTAATGCATTTCTAGTCCTCTAAACCCTGAAAAACCAGTATCAGAGAGCGAGAATTAACACCTTAAACTAAATTACTTTGTGTCTGAAAGCAAAACAAAACTTAAGCCAATCCTGAAACATCCTTGGACCAGGTTTTAGTTTAGGGGACTGTGTGACAACTTGGTATGAATTCGGAAGGGCGCCAGCGGACTACATTCTTTTGTTTTGCTTTCAAACACAAAGTAATTCAATTTCAGGTGCTAATTCTCGCTTTCTGATACTGGTTTTCCAGGGTTTAGAGGACTAGGAATGCATTAATGAGGTTTAGGGGATTGTGTGATATTACATGTGTGACAAGGGTTACCATTTAGGAAGACTAACATGTTCTTTAGCGGCTCGGTTTGTACCGAACTTCGGAGTCCGACGCACCCGCCGTCACTGCCGAAAATCGAAAACAAAATCGAAAACAACGTCGAAAACGGCGTCGAAACCCAACTTTGAACATCCCTAATAGCTTGCTGGATGTAGTTGAAGTTGGTCAAGTAAGCGCACGTGAGACGCACGTGGGTGGACGCCGCGCTCCAAAGTCATCATAAGATTATATATTGTGGAGATTGTGGATTGTGGATTTCCTGCCGTAAAAGCATGGCTAGTGGCACAGTGAACTCTGCCTCACGTGCATCCTTAACAAAATTGACAATCGATTGTTCTAGGTTCATATTATCTTCAAAGCTCGCAAAAGCAATATCTTCCGAGTCAATTCCAAAAATTTTCCCAGCTCTCCGGCCGTCTCTGTCCCACTTTCTCGTATCCTGATCTACAGAGATACTTATCCTACCGCAACCTTCATCCCATGATTTATCGTCAACTACCACCACAGGATCGCACATTGCAAATACTACTGCACGTGCTTTCTTGCTCGCTCTCCGTGTCCCTCGCCTGAGAAATAGATAATGAGTGTGTTTTTCAACAGTTTTGATGGAGGTTTTCCAAGCACTGTGGTAGTACTCGGCTACCATGCTACCGGATCCATTAACCAAAATCAGTGGGTTGAAAATTAGTTCACAGGCTACTTAGTACACTGACTATCGAGGCTATGAGAGGGCGTCCTGCCATTAACAGTGACTCATGTCCTATTGACGACCACCGGTCTTACTGCATCCGAAATTGTGTCGGTTACTTTGCAGTGTATTGGCCCGGGAGCGAAGATGTCGTTCCTTGAAGCTCCATGAGTGAATGGATATGATGCGGCTATATCAGAAATACCAATAGGATGTCAGGACTGACATTGTCCGAACCGAACAAGGCTCGGACCGAGTTTGAACGTTTGAACACGGGTATTGATGAATCCTGATACTTGCGTCCTCCCAATGTGTTAAATACGAGCTATCGATAACCTTTTATTTGGTCAATTCGGTCTACATCCCCGTTCTTGAGTTCCTCATCCTCTGCTAGTAGTAGACCATGTTGACAATCACTAACGTTGCTTGGCTGGATTTATTGTGCCTTGCTGGTGTCGGAGTCTATCTGATAAAGCAGGCGGTCATCAAGAAGAATCCTACTCCATATCCACCTGGTCCCCGGGGGTGGCCTCTCATTGGAAATGTTCTAGACATGCCTCGCATTCAGCCCTGGCTCACATTTACCGAGTGGGGTCAGAAGTATGGTGAGTGCCTCCCTTTTTCTAACATTATGCATTTTTCAAAGTCTTTTCTGCAGGTGATATTACACATATCGAGGTTCTGGGTCGGCATATCATTGTGCTGAACTCGGTCAAGACTGCAATGGAAATGATGGACAGTAAAAGCGCTTTGTACTCTGACCGTCCTGTTCTTCCTATGGCTGGCGAACTTGTTGGCTGGAAGGATTCTTTGCCTTTCCTCCCATATGGTGACCGTTTTCGCCGGCAACGCAAGAACTTACATCGCGTCATTGGCAGCCGCACCGCAGTGAATGTATACAATGAGATCGAGGAGGTTGAAACACGTCGATTCCTGAAGCGTGTACTTGCGAAACCTGACCAACTGCAAGGGCATGTCCGACAGTATGTATTATTTGTCCTCGCGATGAAGTGATCTTGAATTTTTACTATAGAACGGCTGGCGCTATTATTTTGCAAATCTCTCATGGTTACGAAGTGAAAGAGGACAATGATCCCTTCGTTGGCCTAGCAGACCGCGTTTTAGCCGGCGTCTCTGAGGCCGCAGCTCCCGGTGCCTTTATGGTTGATATTTTACCATTCTGTAAGCTACGTTCTTCTGACGTTCGTGTTCGCTTTCGATGACCTGAAAATTTTAGTGGCAAAGGTTCCCGCGTGGTTCCCCGGTGCTGGCTTCAAGCATATAGCACGTGAATGGCGTGGGTCCCTCGAAAAGATGGTTTCTGCACCCTACGAGTTGGTCAAGGATCAGATGGTGACCAGTTTGCAGTTTTGCGATCATGCATTGAAGTTCACATGTAACAGGTTGCTGGCATCGCCCCTGTGTCTTTTACCTCAAATCTCTTGGAAGGAAGTGATTTGTCTGCGGAAGAGGACCACGCCGTGAAATGGTCTGCTTTTTCCCTATATGCTGGTGGTGCCGACACGGTTTGTGCTACATATTTATGTTTCTAATCATCATTATCTGAAAGTATTACGCCTGTTTCCTCAGACTGTTTCTGCAATATACTCGCTTTTTCTAGCTATGACACTTTTCCCTGATGTGCAGAAGAAAGCCCAGGCTGAAATAGATTCGGTTGTCGGTCCTGATCGTCTTCCATCCTTCACTGACCGCGACTCCCTCCCCTACACTGAGGCACTTGTCAAAGAGGTCCTCCGCTGGAACGTTGTCGTTCCCACCGGTATGCAGATCTCATTCATGATACTATTTATTTGCCAACGGGTATCTCAATGACAGGTTTCCCTCACTGTGTGGCTGAAGACGATATCCATGACGGGTACTATATTCCAAAAGGCTCTTTAGTAATGCCTAACATTTGGTTAGTACTCTCTCTTGAATGACGAACAGAATGCGGTGTTCATAATTGCAACAGGTTCATGCTCAACGATCCCCGGACATACGCTAACCCCTCACAATTCAACCCTGAACGTTTCTTGGCTAAGGGTGGAAAGGAACCTGAGACGGACCCTCGCACATTGTGCTTCGGCTTTGGTAGACGGTAGGCATAAAGTTAGTTTTGAATCCTATCGGAATGCTAATTTTCTGCTCCGCAGCATTTGCCCAGGTGTGTCCAACTCGTGTTGATTAATTAACAGTGTTCCGATGTTTGCTTGCTTTTGATCTGCAGGTCTCCACCTTGCTGATGCTTCCATCTGGATATCCACTGTAATGTCACTGGCCGTGTTTGACATTTCAAAGGTTGTCGAGAATGGTGTTGAGATCACCCCCGAGGTTGAAACTAACTTATCAGGTTCGATCAGGTATGTCGCATATCTTGTCACGTTTGGCGGGTCTGGATTGAGACACTCCAAGTCACCCCAAAACCTTCAAGTGTTCTATCAAACCTCGCTCTGCAACTGCCCTTGGGCTCGTTGAACAAGATGCTAACTACTAAGTTCACGATAGTGAAACCGGAGAAACACGCGGGGATGACACATTTGGCATGCGTCGTAATTTGTATGTTACACTCAGGAGTTGTGCAATATGATTTTCAGAGTCATTTGATTTTGTGAACGCGCTAAACGTTAATGAGACTATGTACTCATAATATTAACCTCGATATTCCACATCAACCCATCCTGCAGCCACCCCATCTTTGCATGTTCACGAGGCCTGAATTGTCCTGCTGGTCCTGAGGCCAAGTTTGAAGTTTTGATGGATGCATATATAGTAGCCGGTATTAGCATGAAGTACTAATTGAGAACTGTGTGGACGTGGGAAGAATGCGGTTTGTTACTTTGTGGTTGCTCGTAGTAGTGACAAGCCACTGAACTAGAATGCCGACGCCGTCTGAGACATCGACCCGCTCACGTTTGTCGTTGTCGCGCACGACGTCAAACTCAACTACGACGCGTACTTCGCTTAAGACGCGTGCGTTGTCGATCACAAGTGATGCGAGCGGTTGCACGACTGTGAAGCCCGCCAGACCAATCTTAAATTCAAATTCTACTTCTACTTCGAACATGCTCTCCGCGACGCCAACGTCCCTGAAGCGTTCTTGCACAGGTCCGCCAAGTGCCTTCCCGCGTTCCTTGTATGCTTCTACTAGCAGCACTACAAACTCGAATGGAAATCGAGACGCGGTGCCATCAACCCCATCTCGAGCACGTGTCGTTTCAGAAACATCTGCCCCAACCCCATCACATCAACACCGTGCTTCAATCAATGTTGCCTCTCCCAAACCTGCCATAAACTTTACATCTCCAAGTCCCGCAAAGCACAAGAACAATCCTTCATCCGCGTCAGTCCGCCGCGTGCGCACAAGCTCTGCTACTTCCAATTCAGCATCAGTATTTGGAAGCGGCGAAACAGCTTCTCTGACCAGGACCGTCTCCATGGAGAGTACTCCGACCACGGTACCCCCATCTTCCGCGCCTAAGCCCCACTCAAGCAACACACCCTCAAAACCTTCGATAAACACGCCTTTAACCATCACACCCTCTAAATCCTCTCCTCTCGCTCGTGCCCAGCTACAGCGTACACCATCTGGCGCATCCAATGTGACACGGTCCCCTGGAACAAAAAATATGCACTCCCCAAGCCCCAAAGTCCGTTCTCCTGGCTCTAACTTCACGGGTAAAGAGCCTGTCGCATTGTTGTCCGAATCGCTCGCCTCAAAAAGATGTATGGCTGCAAGTGCCATGAGCGGGACAAGAATAGGGAGTGTCTTCAGTGATGGTACTGAAAGCATCATTGAAGGTCCAAGACGCGTGAACGGACGCGTCATGAACGGCACTGTGGTCAACTTGAATGATAATACGGGCCTAGAGGATATATGGAATCATGAGGATGATGGGATGACGTTTGATATGGTTACGGATGTGGATGGGGAAGGCGACGAAGAGGTGAGTTCATTTCGTTTTAGTGTTTCGTCTGTCTACCCTGCATCGTGTTACGGTTTTATTGTCATTGCGTACGCATGTCCTTCTGACGCGCATTGCATGCACATATTTTTTTCCTGCTTATATCACTGCAGACCCCACTCACACGCATACACCCACCCATCCCTTCCTTCCTTCCACTTCTTTGTCAAACCCAACTAACTCAACTCCACAGCTCGACCAAGCCCTCACCCAAGTCCGCACCCTCCACACCTCTAAACTTCTTGCTTACAAGCGCCTCCTCGAACGCGCGCACGCAAGTAGTGCAGCGCAGGTTTATCATCTTCAAGCTCAACTCGCAGATTTGCGTTCTCAGTCTCAGGCTCAGGCGCAAGGGTCTCTGCAACTGGAGGGGGGTGAGTATTGTGTTTGTGGTGGGAGGAAGAGGGGCTATTGGGACGGGGTCGGTTGGGGGGACGTAGAGGGGGAGAGTGAGGCTGCGGAAGGTGGCGATCTGGTGGATGCTATGAAGAAGCTCGATGAGAGGGGTGTTAGGAGGGCTATGAGGGGGTTGGGGAGGGAGGGGCGAGGGAGGGTGTAAGTCTTTCTTTGTTATGGTTTGGGTTCCTATTTCTTGTTATCGATGGAATGGGGCCGTGCCTCTTGATTGGTGTAGGGGCGAGATGACGTGGTAGTCTCTGAAAGTGTTCCCTCATCCCTCTCTTTCCTTTGTTACTCTCCTGTTTTGGTGAAGACGCTGAAACTTGCATTCTATCACGTAGTATCCAGATTATACTCGAATGTACGTCCTGCACATCTTCGTAGACGAAGCGTCAGCTAACCAATTCTTTTCTTTCTACCCTCTCCTTCTACCCACCCTCCACTCTTCCCCCTTGCCACTAACAGCAACTCTCCCAGGCGACATCCC
The DNA here is from genome assembly GCA_016758765.1 of Suillus cothurnatus. Lineage (NCBI taxonomy): Eukaryota > Fungi > Basidiomycota > Agaricomycetes > Boletales > Suillaceae > Suillus > Suillus cothurnatus. The sequence continues at coordinate 14,995 of JABBWL010000301.1, forward strand.
CCTTCAAATCCTCCTCCTTCAAAAATACCTCAAAAGCTCATTCGATATAATTGGTTCCCTCGCTCCTGGGATCGCCCTTCAGATCTTGAGCAAGTTGAGCGTGCAAGAGGTTGTCGAGGCTGGGCTGGTGAGTGTTTTTTGGGGTGTTTTGTGACGGTTTGTGGGATGTTGGTGCATGTTGGTTCCGCTCTGAACCCTTGTATTTTGGGACACTGGTCGAAAGCATGAGTACTGATGACACACAACAGGTCTCGAAAAAATGGTACACCGCAACTCGTCATCCTGCATTGTGGAGGTGGCACTGCCTGCGCTTGACTGCCAGTGATCCGGTCCGTGTGAGGGCGCCGGCGAAGCCTGAGGGATGGTGAGTTCTTTTTCCTCGCTTTTCGTTTTTTGTCCCGATTTCCACGTTATCCCTCTCCATTATGACTTCAATACTTACATTTACTGATTCTTGCATTGTATTGCATCGCAGGTACCCTCTGTATCGTTCTCTCCACCACCGCGAGTCTAATTTTGCGCATGCGCTTCCGCAGAGCATACGCTTCTTGAACGGACACACGAATTTCTGTACGACGTTGTTGTTGAGAGGTGAGGGGCGTTTTTGGGGGCGTTTTCGGTGTCGTTACTATTTTTGGGGTGGACGGAACTTTGGGGACGGGGAATATTCCTGTGTTGATGAAGAAGGGCCGTAGAATATGGATTAGGGAGGCTGAAGGTCAGCAGCTGTATTGCAGGTCCTGCTCCTCCAGCCACTCCAATTCATAGCTACCCTCCCTCCATTCCGCCCTACCTGTGGTGCTCGTGTGCCTCTTTCACTATATTCTACCGAGGAGACGTAGAATGTGGACCAGGGAGGCTGAAGGTCAGCAGTTGTATTTAACAGCAGGTCTTGCTCCTCCAGCCACTCTGATTCACAGCTACGCTCCATCTACCCCCCTGTCTATTTCCCTTGCTCCCTACATTCTGCATTTACTCTTTCAAAGTAAGGACTTTCGCTGACCTTCTCACAGGCAAGCGCCTCATCTCAGGCTCCTATGACGAAACCATCCGTTTCTGGGACATCGACACTGGCGAGATGAAAAAGTGCCTGCAGGTGAAGAAGCCTGTGAGCTGTGTGGATTTCTTGGCGGAGGAAGGTATGTCTTTTTTTGATACAGTGTATTGTGCGTGTTTGGAGCTCATGTGCTGAAGAGGTTTTCGTGGTTGGGTTTCATGATGTTGGGTGCGTCCACCTGTGTACATCTCATGCTTGAAATGAAATTATACACCATAGCCGCGTTCACCTTTTTTCCTCTGTCACATTCACACCTCTTCAACAACTTGCCGGACACCTCAACGGTATCCGCGCTGTTGCACTTTCCTCCAAGAATCTCGTCAGCGCAGGCGCTGACAAGGCTCTCGTGTGTTGGGATTGGCGCGCCGGGACGAAGATTGTGAGGTTTGGACAGCAGACAACGATTAATATTGGTGTGCAGATTGTCCAAGGGGCCACAGAGGCGGAGGGAGAGCGTGTGGTGGGTGTGACTATCGATGGCATCGTTCGGGTATTCTCGATTAGTGAGTTTCTGGCTTCCTTTGTTGTCGAGTTTTTCTTTACTCTGTTGCTGATTGTTTGATGATGATGAATAGAGAGGAGAGAGATGATCTCGCAGTTCAAGCTCAGTGAACTCGGTGGTAGCGACCCTGTGTTGCATGCGAAGCTGTTTAATGTGGGCTCTGCGCCTAACAATATGTTGCAGTGGTTCGCGGCCAAAGGTTCGCAGATGACTGTCAGTGTTGTACTTATCTTGGTCTGCCTACCTCATTCGCTTTTCACTAGTGTGCGACTAAATCTGTGATCTTGCATCTGCAATGGACCGAAGGTGAAGATGAAAAGGCTCCTGCAGAGACGACTACGATGAGCCCTACATTTACTGGAAGGACTCTTACCTCTCCTACGCCCTCTTCCCTTAACCCGAGATCACGCGCCGTCTCATCTCTTATACGCCCCACGCAGACTTCTACTCCCCAGCGCAGACAGTCTGCACTCGGGGTGAGCACATCGGGCTTGCCCAAATCGCGACTTTCACTTGGGACACCTTCCACACCTCTTTCTTCTAATCTCAGCGCATCTCAGCTCTCAGGTATATCACCATCTCCGCTCTCCTTACTCCCTCGATCTGGCACTCCGCTGTCCCCGATGGGTGCACCGTTATCCCCTATGGGTGCGGCAGGTGCAGATGGGTTTGCGATTCGGTTCGGGCGTGCAGCGATTCTGACTGCACCTCCCAAGCTCGTTGCGCTCGTGGAGACGCCTGATGTTGCTGTTGGGGCAGTGGATCCTAAGAAAAGGAGGGTGGTGACTGCTACGAGGTTTAGTTCGCGAGCGGGGGCTGATCGGAGGGTATGTCTTTCCTGCCATTTTCCCAACTGAACCTGGTTCTCATTCGTCCATTTCGTGCACCCAGGTTCTGATGTCGACACATAATGACAAGGACAAGATTGATGTCCTTGATGGTCCAGTGGATGAAGACACGGGGCCTACAATGGATCAAGCAAACCCAATGTTCTCGTCCCCGACGCCAAGCGTTGATATAGACGCAAATATCATACCTTTGTCAGGTGCATGGGCGGCGCTTGCTCATGCTACGCACGCGGGTGTGAAAGGTCTTTTAGGCCCGTTGCCGCCCAAGTTTGCGGGCTTGGCGGTGCCAGAGAAGAATCCGATGTCGATGCAGCTCACGCATGAGGAGGTGGTAGTAGGGTGCGCGGATGGGACAATTTAGTGAGTGGTTTTTTGTTGCATTGTGTATTGGATGTGTGCTGATGAATTGTTGGTAGCGTGATGAATTTCGTGGGACATGAGTATGTGAAGGAGAGGTCTAGGACGGAGGAAGGGATTGAGGAGGAAGAGGAGAGCAGTGAGGAGGGAGATACATCTGTGGATAGGAGTCTGATTTTTGGGGCTTGAAGGGCGTCGAGGATTTCACGCAGCCGCACCAAAAGAACGGGCACCAATACCACACCGAACAACTAGCAAAGGAATACCAGCTACGGATGGAACGCATGGACTAGAGCATTCAACAATTTCGATCGACAGCTACTACCTACACAGCACACTCATTTTATACCATTAATGACTCGTTTATTTGGATTAGAGCTAGTACGGTAACCAAAGTTAACCAAAGTTTGGCCAAAGTAGCCAACTTAGGATGTATCGGCTTGATGCAAGCCGAGACGGAGTTTTAACTTTCCTGACCTCCTGCAATGACCTCGTTCCATGCCCCGATAGCCTCAAATTGCAGGAGCTGCGCAGGCGGATCATACCAATTATAATCGGAATCATTGTATCTGCTCACCACCAAATACTTCTCATGTCTGAAGAACCGAAGTCCCAGAAGGCTCCAAAGGCGATCTGGAACAATGCAGAGACAGATGCCCTTGTCACATACCTCCATTCACAATGCTCAAAAATAGGAGATGGCGGGAATTTCAGATCACAGGTTTATTCTGAAGCTGCAACTACTATTGCAAACCACAGGACCCTTGGCCCGACGAAGACTATGAACCAGTGTAAGAACAAATGGCAATCAGTATGTTATCTGTACATCTATCTAACAGCTACTGATCTTAAGATCTCTAGTTAAAAAATCTTTACTACGTTATTGAGAACTATCACCTCAGAACATCTGGTACTCACTGGGATAATGAGATTGGAGCTGGTATCGAGGGGAAGGCTGCAAGCAATGTGTGGGACGCATATATGGAGAAGAAGGTTGGTTGGCATCACTGTCTAGAGCTAACAGGTTGCTCATGCTTGAGTCACTGTAGGCCAACCAAGTCATGCGCCCTTACTGAAACAGCGGATGGCAGCTTTATCCACTCATGCAAGAGACTCTGCCAAGTGGCAGTGGCGCTCGAGGTCGTGCGGCCTATCACCCATCTAGGGCCGCCGCACCTGCCTTCACGGACGACTCATCTGATCAGGCTTCTGCAGCTCCCATGGGTTCTGACTCGGATGTTGTTGCTGGACGCACAGATGATTTTCACATGAGCGAGGCTGAAGAAGAGGTTGGTTGGGGCTATGTGCCACACAATGACGCTGGACCTATCGCCGGAAGCTCACAACTTGCAACTGCTCCTCTTTATTCCCCTCCTCATTCTATTCATACATCGAGCGTCGGTAAACGCACACATTCAGATATGACTGGCACAGACGCGCAACCTCCTGTACTTCCTCCTTCCACGACATTCACATCAGTGTCGCAGCAAGAGCTGGGCCCCAAGAAAGTCAAGACCTCCAACCATGGTGGTGTTGCACACATCAAAGCTCAACCTGAGGCTAGTGGCAGTGGCGGAGCAAAAGCTGGCAAGGCCACAAATGCCGTCGCAATGATAGGCATGCAAGGTGCCCTCAACCGCCTCACAGATACATTGGTGACGCAGATGGTTGCCACTGATGAGAGCTGCATAACTGATCAACGAAAGCAAGCCATTCGTATCGTGCAGGATGAAGACTCTGACCTGTTGCTGGAGGAGAAGGTTGTGCTGATCAACATCTTCATGAGAAGTACTGCGGTGACTAGCTCGTACGTTGAAACTACAGACCCCGTGTTGCGCCACGCTTTTGCTCTCTCTGTCATCCAGCAGTATGCCAACACTTAGTACAAGTATTTTTTAGTCCCTCATATCATGTATAACAAGCGCATTCTCATTTGTAGAAGGCCTTCTTGATTATCAAAAGTGCGGATGAAGTTGTGAATGGCGCATAGCGCAGCGGGAACGCGTGCTTGAACCTCCATCTTGTACTCAGGCGATAAGAGAAGGATGTGAAAGCGTCGTTTTAACACACCGAAGATTCTTTCGATAACATTCCATGCAGAGGCGTGATGAAGGTTGTATAGTTCTTGTTTATTAGCAGGTCTATTGACAAATTAAAACTGGAAATGTTAAAAAGAAAAAGAAAAATGTACCTAGTGCTGGCACGGCCCCATTCTGCGAGGTGATACCGGACGCCGCGGTATGGGACAAGGAGTTCCTTGCAGGATGGAAACCCAGCATCACCAAGGAGATACTTTTGATCTGGAATATCCAACCCGTCTGAATGAGCCTCCTCCCATAGACGCGCATCTGTCACTGAACCCTCCCAGCCGGTCTCCGTGTATATGAATTTGAGGTCCCAGTTGCAGGCGAACAGACAGTTTTGGGACACGAAGCCCTTGCGATTGCGGTAGAACGTACGATCACACGAGGGAGGGGATGCGTGAATATGACTGCCATCAATGGCACCAATAGTGCCTTTGAAGTAGGGCCAGAATTTTGGGCTATTGCGAATCTTGTCAGGGATGATGCTGCTGTCAGGAAAGCGTACATGTGTGGAGTAGAATGGGGGGGAGGCAAAAATGAACAATATCTTGCGAAAATACCTGATACAAATAGATTAGGCTAACTTTTATTGATAAATCAAAGACTTACTTTGAAATTGTGTCGCTGGATCTTTGGAAACGCTCTCCAACATGCCTGATTGTCAAACCAGTGACACACATGTAGAGAAAAATAGCTAACTGTTCTTCCAGTGAGACATGGCGAGAGCTCCGATGACCGAGACTGCAAAGCTCCTCAATCAGCTTCTCAAAGATGTGTGCATGGACGCCAAGTTCACAGCGGATGCGTTCAGGATGGCTGATGATCAACTCCATTAGCCATTCTTCACCCTTGAGTGCTGACGTGTGGTAAGGTTCAGGGTCCTTTGGTAATCCGGTTTGTAGAAATGATTGAGTCATAGCGATGATGATACTGATCATGAGGAGCACATATCGAGTGAGGCGTTCATGGACCACTGATGAGGCAGATCTTGCCTGATCCAATGGTATATTGAGTCGATTGACCAGTCGGTCAGCAAACAATGGTCTATTGTACAGGGGATCAAGGGGCAACGGAACCATCACAGGCTCACAGCGTCTCGATAATCCGAGTCAGTTGAATCATGGTATGCGCCCCGACAACTTACATATTAAAGCTCCGCTATCGGCTACTACCGAACGGCACACCAACTTCAAACAAACTTCAGTCCAACTTTGGTTACCGTACTAGCTCTTAGTTAGAAGTAGAGACAAATAGCTCTTGATATATGGCCCGCATCAATTCTCTTGGTTTTGCATCCTGGGGTAGCTAATATTAACCTTTAAGAAACCTGCAAGCATCCCTGAGCCGCTTCGCTGTATGCTGATGAACGAATTATACAACAGACGTCCACATAGAGGTATAATGGTCGAAGAGGGTTCGCGGAGCTTGAACTTCAACACAACACCTCTCAATGTGGCACGTACACAGGCTACTATCGAGTAAAGCGGGGACGTAGATTCACGACGTGCATCTTTGACCATGCTCATCAAAGTCAAGGTAAGCATTCAAAATCACTCCCAACAGATGTTCCGCTACACTGATGACCGCTAGACACTCACTGGCAAGGAGGTGCCCAACCCAACCCTTGCCATCTGTTCATAGCTAACTGTCATGTACGGACAGATTGAGTTGGACATAGATCCCGAAGACAAGGTATCTAGTCTATAATCGGGCCTACCTTTCAGTGTCAAGCCCACGAATCATGGAAACACAGATTACTCGCATCAAAGAGAAGGTTGAAGAGCAGTCCGGTGTGCCCCCACAACAACAGAGGTTGATCTTTGGTGGGAGACAGATGTGCGTAGTCGTCTTCGTTTCCATCAGGTCATACAAACTGACCGTATCATTCTCGGCTGTGATCCAGGCCGGACGACAAAACCGCTAAGGAGTTCAACATATCCGCAGGATCGGTTCTCCACCTTGTTCTTGCTCTACGTGGCGGCTTTTGAGATCACGGACGGTTATTGCGCGTGTCGAGATCGCATTATAACAAGGCAGAAACTCAATCGCAAGGTGTACTTTGTGTGTTATTAGACATCATTAATATCCGATTTTCACTTGTATCGCTTTCATCTTGTATCGTCCATCTTCGGGGATGGGTAACTAAGCATGGTAGGTATTTCCTTTCTATTCATGCAGCTGATGATTTTCAGGTGGTCCCACCTACTTCTGATGGACCTTCTTTGACGAGGTTTGCGTCTAATTTGGTAACTCCTACCTGAACGCGATGCTCTGATGAACTTGCAGCAGGTCCATTCGTCTAATCGTCAACCAACTCTCCAATTATCTACTCAAGCATCCATGGAGAGAACACTGGATATCGACTATTTCACCGAACTTCATGGCATTGAAATATATTCGACGCCACGATCAGAGAAAGGTCGAACACCACTTGTACTTGGTGATGTCACTCTTGAAGCGTGGAGAAGGACCAATTCGCTCGAGATTGTGGCGGTTGATCCAGTTGTAGCTCACCAACACGAAACACGCGTATCCGTGTGGTCATGCCAACTCTAACTATCAACTGGAATGTAATGGAGCACACTCCAAGTATCATTAAGTAATATTGAATGACGCGGAGTGCAGGAGGCAGAAGAGAAAATCGGCTTGTTCCCTGTCTACTTTACTGGAGGGGCATCCCAGGGGCTAGGCGTTGGCTGCTTGCCTTGACCCCCTTGTCCTGATTTATTTGCCGGTAACACCCGCGTGTCAGGTTAGGTGAGTGTTCTCTCCGTCATATCTATGACTATCATGATTGTTTGTTTATCTACCGCAGGCGGTCTATGGTGCTCCATGTTTTTCACAAAATACCCTTCTGTTATCTGTCATCTGCATGATGTAAGTTACCCAAATCCGACTTAGCTATAAGGATGATATCCAAGTGACAGGAACTACTCACTGGATGGGATCATGATAGTCGTATCCCTGACCTCCTTACCTGGATTTCCTAGCCGAATGTGCAGGTCGTAGTGATCAATGTGTAATGCTGCGTGTGAGTTCGAAAGGGAATTGATCGAGGTCAGTGGACTAGGCTTGGTTACGACAGATAGTGATGCTAGTGAGCGATGAAGATGACGACGAACACGGCTGAATCTCTATATTGCGTCTCTCGTCGTACTTGGAGCGGGGAATCAACGATGGATTGTGCTGCCGATATGAATGTACATGCGCAGTATATATACGTTTGAACGTTTTCTGACTAGTCCTGAAGGAGAGTGGAGATTGTGTGAAGCGAGAGATAAAGGTGAAGGAACGGGTATAAGGTGAAGTGAGCACTCAGTAAGATAGTGAAAGTGAAAAGAAAGGAAAGTATCTCCGCAAGTCAAAGGTAGCGTGTAAAGCTTATCATCGAATCACGTGATCGTGCTAGCGCGAGTCTATCTGAAGGTTTGGTTGGTGCGTAAAGGATACTGGATCCTTACAAATGCACGGATGTATATACGAGAAAATTACATATACGAATTACACGGAGTCAGAGACAAGCATTTAGTTGAATAGGTATTTGAGGCGGACGCTAGTTAGGGACAAGTATGGACCTCCATCTCCTGCTGAATTTGGAACATCATACGCAGGAGTCAGTCTGAGGCAGCTCCAAATTCGGTGGCGAAGTCAAACAGACACAATCCTCAAACGTTGTACTGACACGTACGCAGTTGTCATTGGCATGTGTATCCCAAATGCTGATGATCAGACGTGGCGCAATGATCAATGGAGCGGTATCCTTGAACAATATCACGAGGTACCGCACCACCGTCTGTGCATGCCTGCATTAGAGCAGATCTCCCCAGAATCACAGGAGATCATACTGGAAGGTGGGCCCACAATGTCACCATGATAATTTGACTTGCTAAATTCCTAGCGTGATTTAACGAATGCTTTCGGAGAACACAACAAACGAAGGGAAACTCACAGGACAAAGTATATGACATGATATCGGACGATCATTACAACGTAGGTGTTAGGCTTGATTTTAAGTCCTTTTCGTTCTTTTAGGTGCTTCCAAAGGACGGTAATGGCGAGAACAACCAAAAAAATATCGTAGCATATGATGGGGATAGAAGCATATATCGCAGGCATAGGCCCGATGTGGAAGGAAGCCGTGCAGTACTTCATATTTGTAGTTATTATTATTTCTTGCACTATGCAACCATCTGCATCAGCTTGCAAAGAATTCAATCAAAATAGAAATTCACCTGACATCGATGAAAGTCGACTCCATAAAAATACATCCACCCCTATATAGAGCGCGACAACAGGTACGAACAACCCCAGTAGAACATAAAGTATGGGCTTGGATCGGTTGTATAGAGCATAAAGACGCAAGATGAGAATGACTGCAGATGCAAAATAGGTAAGCGCAAAGGTATGAGAGTGCATAGATATGACTTACCTTCCGCCAAGCAAAAATAGGCAGACAAACCCCATTGCATGAACAGAAGCATACCGTAACCTATTTTAATTTCATGATGAGCAAAGCTAGTGTCAGTTGAACACAATATATTCACAACTAAACAAGAGGTCAGCAGCATATCAGACCGAACTGTACCACAAATTTCTGACGTACGGCTGAATCTGGGTCAATTTAGAACTCTCTAAAGAATCGATTCACTCACTGCTTCAGGCATATAAAGTAGACCTCCCCCTAGTGGTAGTCGGTTAATGACGACTCAGTTGGTATCACGTCACGCACAGATACCGAAAATCCTAGCCAGCGTTAATACACAATGTACTAATTGAAGGATATAACCACCGCGACGTACATTCCAAGGGCAATACCAAAATATCGAACCTGACATAGCAACAAAAATTCTAAACAGTGAAGTACTTTGGCAGGGTGGAACTCACAGCAAGGTATAGATAAGCCATCACTGACCACTGCCTTTTCTGCATAACCAGTCAGTTCTGGGTCTTCATACCGTTGAATTTAAGCTTTAACCCAAACAAACGTGACCTGCCATAATATGATCATGAGTACTCGACGACGATAAAACGACCCCCTCATTACCTCTTTCTCGAACTGAATTACTAGATAATGTTACGCTCAGCTGCACTGCAAGGTTCATGAAAGTTACCGACTATAGTCATAGGTTATCACGGTGACGATCACAACTGCAAAACAACGGGGTTCAGCACAATGATTCATTTCCAACAAGCCTGACGAACCTCCTATATAGTCACTCCAGTCAAGAGCATACAGAGATCTTTCTAGTCCTGACATGAAACTGTGCAGATAAAATGGCGAATTCAAAGAGTGAAGGATGAGTTGTTGATCACCAACGTACAATACTTATAGGACAGCATTGGCATCTCGTTTGTAATAAGGGTTGTGAACTTGTGGTGTCCCAATGAAAATTGTACGACATCGTGCCAAGCTTGCGATACCGTACTTTTTGATATCGCAAATCAATCATTCGCTACCAACAAAAAGGTCGTAAATACATTGATGATCACACGGCTGACAACTTGGAGCTTGAAGGGTCACCTTGCGTCACCGCCGGCTGCTACCAGTGGCTGTTGCACTAGGGTAGTAGCCCTTCAAGTTGTCAGTCGTGTGATCACCAATATATAAACTTACCACCTCTCTGACGCCAACATGGCTGGAAAACATCAAATGAAGTCCCATCACCATCCATGTAATGGCGAAAAGCACGTGCATGATCTACAGTGCGTTGCATATGGAACTGCACTGCAGTACGAGTGTTTAAAAACTTGGTCCCGCGCGCTGCTTTTGCCGAGAGTTTCTCATCCAGATTAGGAAATGTGAAGTGATACTTTTCGCGTGCTTGACTGCATGTGCCATGTGGATCCAAAAGTCCCCGTAAAGGCAGCGAGGCTGAGTTTTTCAAAAGCTCGCACTGCAGTTGCAACATACTGTAAGGTCGAATCTCGAAATAAGCGAAGAGTTCGCATGGGGCCTTGACATGTTGACGTCCGTACGGCAAAGTGATCTCTTGCATAGACATAGTAACGATGTCTTCGAGAAAAATAATCACGATCGGCGAACTACGCGGTTTTACATTTATGAGAATGAGTAACTTGATTATTTGCGGGACAAGGACGGCGGCCTGGCCCTCGAGGTGGGAGTGGAAAGTAGGACGACAAGAGCGGCAGAGAAACAAAGAGAAGGGACGTGGTTTTAAGGTTGTGCTTAGTACCAGTATAAAAAGGACTGTCGCACTCTAGGGATCTGTCACAATTATCTTATCCAGGTACTAAACTATACCAAGTCCCGCAGAGAATTCCTTAACAGTGACCGAATAACCGAGCAAAGGTACGGACCTGTAGAGTGCTAGCGATGAGTAACTCTGAGATCTGTTTGAAACTCAGTGTCACCACCTACTGGGATTTTCGTGCGAGATACAAGTACTACAGTAGGTGGTGACGCTGCGACTCCAATTTCAGACACTGCCCAAAGGAATATTGATATTTTCTTGACAGAGCATGCAACTAGGTTAAGGCACGAACCTAGAAGCCTGGAAGAGCAACCCTACAATCTGCTCGAAACGCAGCGACGCCACCTGTGAGGATCTCTTGAACTAACGCAAAAAAGTTTATCGCAGGTGATGATGCTACGATTCCAATGAAAGCACGATATCGATATATCAGGTGCTGCCCAAAGGTGCACCGTGGGTAGCAGCAGGTATTTGGGGGTATTGCGTATGTCTGCAACAAGTCCCAAGTGGATTAATGTCAGTTTTTTTGGGGGTACCTTTCTCATGCGCAGGGAGGGCCGAAAGAGATGGCGCAGACCTGTCAAGAGTACGTAGTCAGTGTGTGTATTGTGCCATGTAACCAAGACAAGGCACAAACCTAGAGAATGAAGAGTAATTTAGTAATCTGCTCAACACAGTGATACCGACTGCAAAGATCTCTAGAAAGGACTCCATAGAGAAAGATGCAGGTGGCATGTTGCGACTCCGATGAACGCTCGATATCAAGTGCAGCCAAAAGGAGTCACCATTCAGGTTGTGCCCAATATCGAGGGGCGCGTGGGTCCGCAATGAGTACTAAGTGACGCCTACTTGGCAGTGGTGGTGTATTTCTCCTGCACTCAAAGAGGTGAAAGACATGGCGTAAAACTAGGAAGGTCAAGGTTACGTGGTCAATGTGTCATCCAACTAAGGTAAGGTACTTACCTAGAGTGAAAGTATATCAACAATCTGTTCGAAACACAGCAGTACCAACTGCAATGGTCTTTGATGATGCTGCTCCAAGGTGTGAGCATAAGCAGCGGCAGATATTCGGGGCGTGGCATAAGAGTAATTGAATATTTGAATTAGAAGTTTCAAACTTTCACTTCGACATTTGTCTTTTGTCCTGCACTGGGAGGTGGTGAAAAAAGTACTTGACAAAACTGAGAAAGATAAAAACTCATCGAAATAATAGTACTTGCACCAATAACGAATCAGATCAGCTGGTGTCATCTATGGGCATAGGCGACATGGTCTTCAGAAGCGCTGTGATCCCTGAGACGAGCACGATTGAGTTGGCGTTGCCTGGAAGAGCGGATCAAGTGAAGGATTTTGAAGTACGAGATGTTCGAGAGATATATACCTAGATCTAAGGCTCTCTGAAAGGCGGCAGCGAAAAAAATCAAGAGGACACATACCATTGATGTAATGAGTCCGGCGTAATGTTAAGTGTCTAGGCACTATATTGGCAAGGCCGAGCATGAGATGAATCAACTGCTAGTCCTCAACCTAAACTTCCGACCTTCTGAGCACAACGTGGAAAGTAATTCCTAGTCCTTGACACTCTGGTATGATGTTGAAAACATGCTCTACTTGGTTACGAGCTACTTTGGTCAATGAACCAAGTTCAACCAAGCATGCTGCATCAACAATTACAAAAGTATGGAAAGCCTAACGTCCGTGCTCTCAAATCAGTGTCACGCATCCATTTAAGGGCATAGGACCCTGTACACCGCTGGAGATATGTTTTCACGTTTTATCGCCCCAAGCTGATGTGGTTCGGAATGCAAACAAGTGTGTGTCTGAATTGTACAAGAAATCTAACTAGTATACTGAGATGAATGAGACAATTACCATTCGTCTGCGGAACCATCATCATCTTCACAATCTGAGAACTCCGAGACAACTAAGCCAGCATCATCCAGTCCAAAGGCTTCCTCCGCTCCTGTCAATTCCGGTTCATCATCGCGTTCGAAACTGTCCAATTGATGATGGTGTTCGGTATCTGAAAAATGTCATGTTTCCAACATGGAGCATGATAAACGGCAACTTACCCATGCCGAGTCCTCCATTCACACCCCCCATATAATATGCGTCGTTGGATGCAGGTAAGTCCTCGTAATTGTCCAAAAGCGGGACAACTTCTTCATCTTCGCTGCTGTCTAGGAGCTCAATCTGTGGTGGCAGCTCATCAGCGTGCTGCAATAGGTCCAGCAGCTGGAGATAAATATCCCAAGCTGATTGTCGTGTAACTGCTGGGCGACCCAGTCGATCATAGAGTTGCGCAATGTATTCCCCAAACGCCTGAGGGACCAGATCAAATACTGGATGTGAAGGCTTGATGTAGGCACTTCGTACATGGCCTAGGGCCTCTCGTTCGAGTTTGATCTGTACATGGGATTGATATTAGAATACTGTTGACAGTAGTAGTGATACATTAGTACGAACCTTGAAATCTAAGGCCCCAAAGTCTTCAGCTGCCTCGTAGATGAGATTGGGGACACCGTGTGGGAGAATCTGGATGGAATCATAAACAATGTGAGATTCAATAATATGATGGTATTACAGAAAACATACCTTGTTGCGGTCACGCCGTTTTGCAGAGTTGTTGATGCGATCTCGATAAGCATTTAGCTCCTGCTGGAGCCACGGAATAAAGACCCAACGGAAAACTAGTCTGAAATGAAGATTTGAGCTGTCAATGATGAGATGAAGCCCGAAAACATGACTTACACTTGAACAGTGTTGTTAGTATTATACCAGCCTGTGTTGACACCATGATCCAGTAGACTTTCGAAGCCTGGGGTGAAACGACGCCGCAGTTGAGACCAGGTGATCTCCGGCATGACATTCTTCTTGTTGCGCATCCAGCGATGTTGGAGCGTGCCGTGCAAATCCGGGTCATGCCATTGTCGTAACATCGTGTGAGCATTTGCAATGCCAAAGTTTTCAGAACCTGGGTCACTTTGTGTGACCATAGGCATATCTATGAAATGAGTCAGGCTCGTGGGTGTCATGAATAATATGCATTAACTTACGGCCAAGTTCCTTGATTGTATCAAGATAATAGCTAAGAATCAACTGCGGATTTCTGTTAGAATGCCAGACTCTGATCCACATAATGCGGCCAGAGAATGGTTCAATACCCGTGTGCAGGCCCAGACCAAACTTGAGCCATTTATCGTGCTGGTCGACTGCAAACAAATCATTTACACCCGCGGCCCAGAATCGCCTTCTTCGAAGGCGACGTGCCTTACGCTCGCGGACAAGACCAGGTTCAAACCTAGCAAAATATGATACTAGGACACTCCTAAGATGAAAAAAAGTCAGTGAACTGACGCAGTACAGTCAGCACAGACATATCACCTAGCCACGCTCATATCCTTCTCATGAAACAGCAAACTTGCCATTTCACGCGCACCCACATTCGGATAGATTGCACGTAACTCGACCATTGCATTGCGAATTGACTCAACAGTATGAGCTTGCTGGCGGGTCCGGTGAAGGCCCATTGCTTGGCGGATTTCGAGAAATTTGGTACGTCTAGTGTTCAACAGTCACGGCATTACATTATGGGTGAGGAATAATAACCCTGTGACTTACCCGATGCCATAGCGACTTGTGTCGATGTGCTTCTGCAGCTCAAGGACAATCTGATGGTCTGTCTGGCGTGCTTTCCACATGCGCAGAATATGTGGTGCAATTAGCTCCAGCGGAGCTGCATGAAGATCAGAACACTGGGAGGTAAGTTATAGTGAAAGCTCACGAGTGGGTTTCCATTGGTTCGGCATGGAATAATCATAACAGTTGTGTAGGTGTTGATATTTATAGTGTGACTAAGCTGCAGGACTCGTATTGAATGGGTGGTGTTCCGCTTGCCAGGAACACCGATAGCACATCATCATCCTTGTGTACCTTTACGTGTTGATGGGCTGTGCAGCTGATAGCTGATACTTGCGTACTTTTACGTGTTGATATCCTTGCGTACCTTTACGTGTTGATGGGCTATGCAACTGGCAGCCGGTGATAATGACTCAAATTGGTTTTGTAAGAGGTACGCAAACAGTGATACTCATCCTCTGATTGGTCTTGCTCGGTTTGAGTTCACCACGCAGCTGCCAATCCTCGCGCTCAAACTGTTAAGTGGGCAAGTCATTTGCTGGACTGGCAAACACTCCGACTCGTATCATCCCCCTTTGTCTTGCCCATCTGTAGAGAGTCGCATACTCGGACCGCGCTCAAACTGTTGAGTGGGTAAGTCATTTGCTGGACCGGCAAACACTCCGACTCGTATCATCCCCCCTTGTCTTGCCCATCTGTAGAGAGTCGCATACTCGGACCGGGGACTGGGTAAGTTGTTTACTTCAAGTCCAGAATTGTCTCCTTGACTAACACTGACTCAAAGAATCGTCTCCTCCACCTCCACCGATGGGCAAGTCATTTACTTCAAATCCACAATTGTATCCTTGACTAACGGCCCCCAGTTAGTTATATGGATCATCCAACATTCAGGCTCGTGAGGAATTGGCACCCTTTTGTTCCAAGTAGCCCTATCAAGTAAGTACACCTAGCTCGCCATCATTCCTTTCCAAGGCTTGTGAGCTGATGTGTAGCCACTTCTAGCTCCTCAATAAGAGTGTTAAGCAAGATTCACAGTTGCATTCTGACGACTCATGTCGTCCGCAAACCTCCCGATGTGTTCTCCGCATGTGTTATGGTCATGTATGACCTTGTTCCGGCGCTCATGTATGACCTGGTAAACCTCCTGATGATATATATATTGAAGGTGATGAATTGACAGCAGATTATTACAGACCGCGATGGCAGAGTACGAGATCGTTTCTCAATTCACCGAGGACGCTGTAGGGACTCATATTTCTATGGGCGCGTAATGGGCATATTCACGCAAGCAGTCCGTTTATTATTCGCATAATGACTTGCACTTCCATTGGTATATCATGCAACACGTTCCTGTATAACGCGCCATAGGCGCGATGCTTTCCCGCGCTCGCGCGATCTATTCCCACGCTCGCGCTTAGCGCGCGTTTCTCGCGCATTTTCGTGTTTCATCACGCACTTTCGCGTTTCATCGCGCACTTTCGCGTTTCATCGCGCATCATCACATTCATCGCCTATTACCCAGGAGCGCCTATCCATGTCCGACCACCTCATTGGTACGTCATATTCCTTGCCTCATGGTTGTAACAAGCATTGCAGCGTTATTACATGTTATTACGTACTATCAGCGCGTTTTCTTCCTATCCCTTCCGCGTCCGACGCGATTTTGTCTAGTATATAGTTTGATGATCGCACTACTACTCTCCCCGATTACTCCCCTTTACTGTACTTCCCTCACTATCGGGTTTTACTCTGAAGTAGTAGTCACCATTAGGGCGCACTTTGTGTTACCTATGGTTATCGTTATCGGACTAGATTAGATTAATCAGACCTGCTTTTCACTCGCTTTGCATTGCGCTCGCTTTGCGTATCCGTCGATCCGTTATCTATCCGCCCCTCTATATCACTCCTTATTCTCCGCATTCCATCCGCGCTTTCCCACGACAACGCGCGCTATAAGCGCGCGCCTTCCCACGCTTCGCTTACCTTAGCGCGACTTTCCCGCACTTCGCGTTCTCATCGCGTTCTCATCGCGTTTCTTCGCGTTTCTTCGCGTTCCTTCGCGTTTCCTTCGCATTTGTCTCGCATTTCTTCTCGCATCTTTGCGCATCCTTCAGACTACAAGGGTCTCTCATATATCTGGTTCTGTGTGCAGTAGCAGTCCCCTTTAGGGTCGAACGCGTCTGTGTCAGGCATAGCAGCCTAGGTGCAGCAAGACCCAACATTCTGCCTCACCAGCAGCATTGTTGATCTCACATCGAGAGAGTGATTGCACGAGCAGCAGTTACTTAGTGCCTTCAACGCCTACGCCAAAGAGGATCGCATCTGTGACCATCCTGTTTGCAGGGCCAAGATCAGGAAAGGTGACCCATGTTTCTATGTGGCTACCATCGAGCCAGGACAACCTGGGCGTAATGTGTGTGCCCCCTGCTACTCACATTACAAGAAGAACCCAGCGACCTCAGTGAGACCCACCCGCCGAGCTGAGCAGCTGCGTCCATTTGCCAGTGCACAGGGTTCAATTAACGACCGGGTCGCTCCTGATGTGCGTGCAATTCAACAGTCGGTCAATGCAGCACAACGGAAATGTGAGTATATTATATGTTCGGAGTCCCTCTGCTAATTCACACAACAACAGTAACGATCAACCCTCCACCTGTGGTGGCAATGCCTCGTCGCACTGCAGGGCCAGACATCATGATACCTACATCATGGCAAGGCCCGTCATGGCAAGGCTCATCACAGTCAACTGGTCCACCGTGGCCTGGGCAAGGTTAGATGATTCTCTCTTGTTTAGTGCATCGTGACCCTCCCACTCATCTCTAATTCTGTCAGGTTCATCAAACGGTCCAATTGGATACTCATCTCAACATGCACTTTACGCTACCGAGCGCGAACGCTGGGCCAAGATATCTTATGCCACACCTCCGGCAGAGACCATCTTAATTGAAATTAGTGCAGTTCATGAAGGCGGAGGTCGCAAAAAACGCGGGGTTCCCATTGGGGTATGTATGCACTATATCATTGAACTTGGTGGTGACTGACATCTTTGCTTAGAATATATGTGAGGGAAAGAAGGGCATTGATGCACAGATTGATGCGCCAGGGCTGATCGAGCTCGCATTGGACACTATCATGCCCAAGTTACAGATTTTTGGTGGTGGATTTCTCTGGCGGATGAATGAGTTTATAGTGCGAGATTCTGCATGGGTGGATCTTTCCAATCACCGACGGTCGGTTGCTTACTTCTACGATCAATGTCAGCAGCCATCCCGCAAAGGCTCAAAGACCACAACATTCAAATCAAAACAGTTCGCGCTAATGGTCATTGTTCCTGAGACTCAGTGGATTGAATACGAGAACTGGCGGGAAGACGCTGAAATGGTACGTGTCTACCTCACCTGTTTGCCAAACTAACATTATTTCACTATTTAGAATGCTGCTCTTATCGGTCAACGTGCTGCTCGCAAAGTTATCACCCCCCAAGTCCCCTCTTCGGTACGATCCTCAGTGGACTTGGAGAGCGAGCTTGATACAGCACCAACCAATGATGGTGCCACCACCTCTGACAATGTCCCAAGCAATATTTTGCCTACGACCGCTGTCACTACCTCCACCAAGCGATCCCATCAACACACTCACAGCTCTAGCAGCTTTGATATTCCGTCTCCTCCTCAAAAGAGAGATGTCGCACCTGCAGCTCTCTGTTCACCCGATCGTGACCGACTGAAGGAAGTTTTGAGGATTGGCGGAGGCACTAACTTAGACATGAAGCAAGGTATGTTCATTAATACCTATGGCGCTAGCAGCAGGACTTATTTGACTTTTAGTCTTTGGGCGACAGAGCGAGAGGATCCACTTCTACCTAGTCCCTTCCCGCCCCATAACAGACCTCTTACTGGACAAGTACCATTCCTTTTCCGTGGACACTGCTGAGTGGTCCATGGGTGAGCTGATTGTCGATACATCACCTCAAGGCCTGATTGGAGTCAGAGGCTTCAAAACTGCTCACACAGGATGGCTCACGCTGATGGCCCCGCCAAAGATAGGCCCCGGTTCTGTTGCGCACGATAAGATTGTTGTTAAACGACCCTACCATAAGGTATTCGCAACACCCACCACCACGACGGGACCATACAAGATTGCCCGTTATTCACTCGTTGATGAAATATCCAGGCTCTTCAAGGAGGCCAACGTTTTGTACTGGGCGAAGTCCTTGTTAAAGCTAACCTACGACTTCATTGATCGTTGTGTTGCATCTTCGTCTGAACCACCCCCATTCCCAATTCCACGAGTTCGTTTTGTAGAAGGTGGGCTCGCACTGGCTTATTTTCAGGGTGATAGAAAACCTGGAGGCAAGACTGGGTCCACACGTGCCGTCTTTCTTCTCGAAGAGTTCATCGACAGTGATGGAGAAGACTTCGTCAAATTCATTCACAATATGGACGCCAACCCTTTGATTGATTATGACGAGTATGGCTATGACTTGGCGGTGTTCTTTTCATTCACGCAGCACATACAATACGCCAAGACCGGTAAATTGGCATTTATTTCTGATTATCAAGGTGTGCGAACAATGTACCAGTGTGCGCTCTGAGACTGACACAATACCTTTAAAATTAGGGAGCACAACGCTGCTGACGGACCCTCAAATCCTGACACATCCGTGAGTTGCTTGAGTGCTGGGCTTCTTATGTTGATCTGACACATTAGATAGATCTGTCAGTGATGGCCGCATTGATATTTTCGGGGATGGAAACATCGAGACGACTGTGAGTCAGTTTGAGAAGGAGCATATTTGCAACGAGTACTGCAAATGGCCAGCATTTGGGCTAGAGGCTTATACGAGTGGGGAAGAAGAAGATGAGCTAGAGGCTTGCGCAGATGGAGAAGATGGGCTAGCAGATGGTGAAGAAGAATGTGAAACTTAGAATTTTCTTCTTGGAACTGGGACTTGGTACTTTCTTCTTGGAAACAAACATGTAGCCGTCATATATGTCTCGCTTGATATCAATACTCAGTACTGTGATATGGTAGTTATAGCATGAAACGAGGATTGATTGGTTTTGGTGATCACATGGCGTGAAGGTGGCTGTGCCATGGAACATCGCACCACCAAAATCAAGGTTTCGACATTCGCCCGATAACAAAAGTAAGACCAAGTATAGTAAACTGGAGTTGTGTACATTGATATGCACACATCGACATCAAGCCATCGAAAAGCATTGCAATGTGATAGTCCGATCAAAACGTCGTACTGGTACGAAACTTCAACAAGTACAAATAGAAAACGGATCCGTTTATATGTGATTGCTGAATAAACAAAACAAGATGGCAGGTGCACGGTGTCCCAATTATGTGACTGCCTTATTTGGAGCATGTCACACCAAGTAACAGAGCACGGACGTTAGGCTTTCCATACAAAAGAGTGGTAATGCCTATCTGTATGTTGGAGACATGCACAGCAGAGAAAAAGGGTCCACAATGGAAGGGAGCGTGGCCGTCTGTCCGTTTGCTGGACTGGCGCGGTAGTATGAGCATTAAGAGCAGTAGATGTCACAGACGTGGAGGGGGCAATGGGCTGAGTCTGCGATGATGATAGACTCGTAACCAGTCTAGACTACGTCTTTGAAATGTTAAGTGCTTGACATAGTCAGACTGGTCGATCTCGGAGAAATTTGGCAGGCGAAGCAAGGAGTTTGAAATTTGACAGATGCCGGTGATGCCGGAGGTGCTTGCGATCATACAGTACTTACAAGTTATGTGTCTGCTCCTGTCTGCTGCTCTCGCTCAGACTATATGCTAGTTTCAATCATGAGTTTTGTACGACCATTATCGCTTGCTGCTCGAGACGCGATTGAAAATCTCCCAACAGACTTTACAAGTGCCCTTTCAATGGCACAACACCAGCAAGTTCTCGAGGCCTTCCCGCAACTCAATTTTATTTCCCAAGGATCACAACATCCGACATTGTTCCAGCTCAGATCCCTCATCATTACTTTCTGCAAGACATGTTGTACTTCGAGCTGCAATACGATCAACTGAATGCACACAACACTTACCATCTCGATGTTCTGCTTCTTGTTCTCCTTTGCAGCTCATGCTGTCTGCATAGCTGACAAAAGGATGCATCGTAGCCATGGAGTAGTTTCTCATAACCACGCCGTCAGAAAAGCATTAAGATCAAATGAAAGGAGATACATAGTTGGGGGTGACATCTTTCGACAACATGCCAAAAATATCCTTAGCAGCCTCCATCTCGACATCAACCTCATCAGTGACTATTTTGATAGCCATTGGTTATAAAATGACACAAAGTTGCTTGCTCATCAGAATCTAACACATTGAGAAACTGCACGATGGACTGTGATGTTTGAGAAGCATACAATACTTTGCTTAAGGTGTGAACAAAGGAGTCCAAGGACTTGTGTTGTCAACACTGTACAATTACAATGATTACCCAAACCGGCATCACCGGCATCTGTCAAATTTCAAACTCCTCGCTTCACCTGCCAAATTTCTCCGAGGTTGACCAGTCTGACTACGTCAAACACTTACAGCTACTTTCAAATTGATAGACCAGAATCCATTTTTTTCGACTCACCGCTTTTGTTTAGTTGTGGAGCTGTACAAACAAAAGGGTCCCGCTTATTACGATGTTTTGTCGGGGGCGGATACCCTAGAATGGCACTGGACTACGCAACTTCACAGCTTTCTCATTCAACACTGTCTTCAGACATCATTCACATCATGGTTAGAAACTGCTGTCACATTCCAGCAGTAATAAAGTAACAATGGGTCACTATGTCTGCCCAAATGTCATCCAAGGCCATAGCAGAAGTCACTAACATAAGTCACCGAACTATCAACCAAGTTCTTCGGCTCTCTCGTCTCACAGACTCTGTTATCAGGAGACCCTTGGAAGGCAGATGTTAATAGTCATACCAGCAGTGAGCTTAGAGGGATGTCAGACGCAGTGTCAGATGAGAAAGCTGCGAAGTTGCGCAGTCCAGTGCCATTCTGGGGTATCTGCCCCCAACAAAACATCGTAATAAGCAGGACCCTTTTGTTTGTACAGCTCCACAACTAAACAAAAGCGGTGAATTGAAAAAAATGGATTCTGGTCTATCGATTTGAAAGTAGCTGTAACATCTCAAAGACGTAGTCCAGACTGGTCACGAGTCTACGATGATGATGCATTGATGCTTGAGCCTGAAATCAAACTTGCAGCGCTGCGCCACATTGCTTATTCTCACAGACTAATTCTAATTTCGTGACATGAGTGTGACACACGAAATCATACAGGTCCTTGAGGAATAGAGCGTAATGGATAATAAATGCTTCAATCTCGGTTCCATTTTACCATCGCTTCATCTTTCCCCCCCTTAGTCTCAACATCCATCTTGCATTTACGGCCCTCCTGTTTAATTATCCCTCCCATGAGTATGTGAAATCCTTTGCCTAGCTCACGGAGTAAAGGTTCATCATAATGCCGCGTCTACCTATTAGAACACCATGTGTAGCTTGTGCGTGATCATTATATTCAATCTTTGTTTCCAATTCAACGTGCCATCAATCCGCACTAATCCCTGGCAGAGTAATTACAGATCACCTTGGACACATACACTATCAACCCAATAAATGTTTGCGCGTAAAACACCTTTTCTCAGCGAAGTAGATGTGATAGTATATAGTAACAAGTCTGCAAACTGATATATCATGTTGCATTGTTACTGAAACTAGCTCCCGCAACTTCCCACTCCACTTGCAGGAGGAAGATGCTCCGGAAACTCTATTTCTCCGACAATGAGTATGTGATTCTGTGATACTCCAAAAGCGAATGGATATTATGTGGCGATATCAGAAATACTGAAAGAACTGATATTTTTCCGCACCGAACGAGGCTCGGACCGAGTTGGAACAGGGCACTGGTGATTACTACCCGTGTCCTTCCAATGTGTTAAATACGAGATGTCAACTTATTCGCTTTGCATCCCTGCTCTTGAGTTTCTCATCTTTCGCTGGTAGACCATGATGACAATTACCAACGTTACTTGGCTAGACTTACTATGCATCACCAGTGTCGGAGTCTATTTGGTAAAGCAGGCAGTCACTAAGAAGAGTCCTGCACCATATCCACCTGGTCCCCGGGGATGGCCTCTCATTGGCAATATTTTCGATATGCCTCACATCAAACCCTGGCTCACATTTACCGAGTGGGGTCAGAAGTATGGTGAGTACCTCCCTTTGTCCGACATCATGCATTTTCAAAAGTCTTTTCTGCAGGTAATATTACGCATATCGAGGTCCTGGGTCAACATATCGTTGTGCTAAACTCTGTCAAGACTGCGATGGAAATGATGGATGGTAAAGGCACTTTGTACTCTGACCGTCCTGTTATTCCTATGGCTGGCGAACTTGTTGGCTGGAAGGATTCTTTGCCTTTCCTCCCATATGGTGACCGTTTTCGCCGGCAGCGCAAGAATTTACATCGCGTCATTGGCAGCCGCACCGCAGTGGACGTATACAACGTGATCGAGGAGGTTGAAACTCATCGATTCTTGAAACGTGTGCTTGCAAAACCCGACCAACTGCAGGAGCATGTCCGACAGTATGCATTATTTATCCTCGCAATGTCATAATCTTGAATTTTGACTTGACTTTAGCACTGCTGGCGCTATCATTTTGCGCATCTCTCATGGTTATGAAGTGAAAGAGGACGATGATCCCTTCGTTTGCCTTGCAGACCTCGTTATAGCCAAAGGCTCGCAGGCAACAGCTCCCGGTGCTTTCATGGTTGATATTTTGCCTTTCTGTAAGTTATATTATTCTGATGTTTGTGTTCTTCCGATGACCTGGAAATTATAGTGGCAAATATTCCCGCATGGTTCCCCGGTGCTGGCTTTAAGCACATAGCACGTGAATGGCGTGTGTCCCTTGAAAAGATGGTTTCTGCACCCTACGAATTAGTCAAGGACCAGATGGTGACCAATTTGCAGTTCTGTGATCATGCATTGAAGTTCAAATTTTACAGGTTGCTGGCATCGCCCCAGTGTCCTTTACCTCGAATCTCTTGGAAGGCAGTGATTTATCTGCGGAAGATGACTACGCCGTGAAATGGTCTGCTTTTTCCCTATATGCTGGTGGTGCCGACACGGTTTGTGCTACATATTTATGTTTGTCATCATCATCTCCTGAAAGTATTGCGCCTGCTTTCTTAGACTGTTTCTACAATATACTCACTTTTTCTAGCTATGATACTTTTCCCTGATGTGCAGAAGAAAGCCCAGGCTGAAATAGACGCGGTTGTCGGTCCTGACCGTCTTCCCTCCTTCGCCGACCGCGATTCCCTCCCCTATACTGAGGCCCTTGTTAAAGAAGTCTTCCGCTGGAACGTCGTAGTTCCCACTGGTGCGCGGATCTCGTTGATAACACTATTTATTTTTCAACGCCAACGGGTATTTCAATGACAGGTTTCCCCCACTGTGTGGCTGAAGACGATATCCACGATGGGTACTATATTCCAAAAGGCTCCTTAGTGATGCCCAATATCTGGTTAGTGCTCCCCAGTTTTCGTATCCAATTAGTTGACAGAATGGTCTTATTTGCGACAGGTTCATGCTTAACGACCCACAGACATATGCTGAGCCTTCACAATTCAACCCTGAACGCTTCTTAGCTAAGGACGGAAAAGAACCTGAGATGGAACCTCGCACAGCCTGTTTCGGCTTTGGTAGACGGTAAGCATGAAATTCTGAAATCTGAACGAAATGCTAACGTTTTACTCTGCAGAATTTGCCCAGGTGTGTCCAGCTCACATTAATTAACTAGCAGTGTTCTGACATTTGCTTGCTTTTGATGTACAGGTCTCCACCTTGCTGATGCCTCCGTTTGGATATCCACTGCGATGTCACTGGCCGTTTTTGATATTTCCAAGGTTGTCGAGAATGGTGTTGAGGTCACCCCCGATGTCGATCCCTTACAAGGTATGATCAGGTATGTCGCGCATCTTGTCACATCTGGCGCTGGTCTGGATTGACACTCCAAGCCACCCCAAACCATTCAGGTGTTCTATCAAGCCTCGCTCTGCAACTGCTCTTAGGCTCATCGAACAAGATGCTAGTTATTAAATTTGCGGTGGTGAGACTAGAGAAACACGCGGGGATGACACACTTGGAATGCGTCGTGATTTGTATGTTGCACTCAGGAACTGTACAATATGATTCTTGGAGTTAAGTTCGCACAGAGAATAATTTTCTGCCGTGGAACTTTGTGAACATAATGTTAACAAGACTATGTACTCATAATATTAACCTTGATATTGTACATCAGCTCTTTCTGCAGCCACCCAACCTTTGCATATTCACGAGGCCTTGAGTGTCCTGCTGATCCTCAGGCGATGTTTGTGTTGGAGTCGGATGAACTGGAGGAAGAAAAGAGCCGACGTCGGACACATAGTGCTCACTAGTGTTGACAAGGACGGTGCGTTGACTATGAACATAACCAGATCACATGTTAATAATTATCCCCACAGACCTTGTAAATGGTGGTACAACATTTAAATTAATTGGTATGTGAGGCGCACGCTGGTTAGGGGCAAGTATGGACCCGACTCTACCTCTTTCCTCAATTTGGAACATCATACGCAGGAGTCGATCTCGGGCTGCTCCAATTCCGCTGGCGAAGTCAAGCAGACACAATCTTCGAACGCTGTACTGATATGTACGCAGTTGTCGTTGGCATGCGTATTCCAAATGCTGATGATAAACCGTGGCGCGATAATCAGTGGCACGGTATTCTTGAACAATAGTACGAGATTCAGCGCCACCGTCTGTGCACACCTGCATTAGAACAGGTCTCTCTAAAATCACAAGAGATCATACCGGAAGGTGAGCCCACAATATCGCCATAAATATTTGACTTGCCAAATTCCTAGCGTGATTCGATGAATGCTTTCAGAGAACACAACAAACGAGGGGAACTCACAGAACAAAGTATATGACATGGTATCGGACGATCATTACTATGTAGGTGTTAGGTTTCATTTTTAGTTCCTTTCGTTCTTTCAGGTGCTTCCAAAGGACGGTAATGGCGAGGACGACCAAAAAAATATCAAAGCATATGACGGGGATGGAAGCATATATCGCAGGCATGGGCCCGATGCGATGGAGGACCGTGCAGTACTTCATATTTGGAGTTATTATTTCTTGCACTATGCAACCAGGCATCAGCTTGCGCAGAAGGCAATCAAGATAGAAATTCACCTGTGATCGCTGAGGGTCGACTCCATAAAAATATATCCATCCCTATATAGAGCGCAACGATAGGTAGGAACAACCCCAATAGAACATAAAGTATGAGCTTGGATTGGTTGTATATGACGTAAAGACGCCAGATGAGAATGACTGCAGGCGCAAAATCGGTAAACGCAAAGGTGCGAGAATGTATGGGTATGACTTACCTTCCGCCAAGCAAAGATATACAGAAAAACTCCATTTCATGAACAGAAACATACCATAACCTATTTCGATTTCATGATGAGAAAAGCTAGTTTCAGCTGAATATGATATACTCACAACTAAATGAAAGGTCAGAAGCACATCAGGCATAGCTGTAAAACGAACTTCTGACTTACGGCTGGATCTGGGTCAACCTATAACTCTCTAAAGAAAGACTCGATGCACTCACTGCTTCAGGTATATAAAATAGACCTCCCCCTAGCGCTGGTCAGCTAATGACGGCTCAGTTGGTATCATGTCACGTACAGATGGCGCAAATCCTAGATGTCAGCATCAACATACAATGTACCATCTGAAGAATCTAACCACTGCGACGTACATTATAAGGACAATACCAAAATATCGAACCTGATATGGAGACAAGTTGGAAATCATGAAGAACTTTGTCGGGGTGGAACTCACGACGAGGTATAGATAAGCCATCACTGACCACTGCCTTTTCTGCATAACCAATCAGTCCTGCATCTTCATATCGTTAGGGTCGAGCTCTAACCCAAACAAACGTGACCTGCGATAATACGATCATGAGCACTTGACAATAATGAAACGACACTCTCGTTACCTCTTTCTCCAACTGAAGCACTGGGTAGTATTACGCTCAGCAGCACCGCAAAATTCAGGAAAGCTACCGACTGTATTCATAGGATATCAGGGCAATGATTGCAACTGGAAAACGACAAAGTTCAGCACGATGATTCCTTTCCAACAAGCTGCTGACGAACCTGATACGTTGTTATTCCAGTCAAGAGCATAGACAGATTCTTCTAGTCCCAACATGAAACTGTGCAGATCGAATGGTGAATTCAAAGAGTGAGAGGTCTTGGGTTGTTGATCACCAACGTACAACACTTATAGAGCACATCGAAATCTCGTTAATCTGTGAGGGTCGTGAACTTGTGGTGTCTTGGTGTGAACCAAGTTGTAGTGTACGACATCATGCCGAGCTTGTGGCGCCGCCGCCGCATTTTTCCATTTGATGTCACTAATTAGTGTCGATAATTCGCTACCAACGGAAAGGTTGTTATCTACCTCGAAAACATCAATTTGAATAAAATTCCATCACATCCATATAACTCGACCTTGACAAGCAAGTGCACAATCTAAGGTCGAACCTCGAAATAAGCGAAGATTTCGCAGGACCTTCACATGTTGACGTCCGTACGGCAGAGTGATCTCTTGTATGGACGTACTGGTTACAATGTCTTCGAGGAAGTTATCTAAATTTATGAGAATTTAAGCAACTTACTATTCAGGGAACAGAAATGACGACCTGACCCTCAAGGTGGGAGTGGAAAGCAGGACAACATGTTGTGCTTGTCTGAGTATACGGAAGAAGGCATTGTAGGGACCTTTCACAATTATTATATCCAGGTACTATGTCCCACAGAGGATTCCTTGGCAGTGTCCAAACGACCAAGCCAAGGTATGGACCTGTAGAGAATGAAACTTGGAAGAGTAACCCTGTAATCTGCTCAAAACGCATCGACGCCACCTGAGAGGATCTCTTGAACGATGCGAAAAGATTATCGCAAGTGATGATGCTGCAATTTCAATGAAAGTACGATATCAGGTGCTGCCCAAAGGAGCACTGTGGGTAGCAGCAGGTATTGGGGGCACAACTTATATCTGGAACGAGTCCCAATTAGACTAATGACGGTCTTTTTGGGGGTGCCTTTCTCATGCGCAGGGAGGGGCGAAAGAAATGGCGCAGACCTGTAAAGAATAGGTGGTCAGTGTGTATATTATGCCATATAACCAAGATAAGGCACGAACCTAGAGAATGAAGAGTTAGGCAGGTGACATGTTGCGACTCCGATGAACGCTCGATATCAGGTGCAGTCAAAAAGAGTCGCCATTCAGTTGTGCTCAATATCGAGGGGACTGTGTAGGTCTGCAACGAGTCCCAAGTAACGCTTATTTGGCAGTGGTGTAAGACATGGCGTAAAACTGGCAAGATCAAGGTTATGTGGTCGGTGTGTCATCCAACCAAGGTAAGGTACGAACCTAGAATGAAAAGTATATCCACGATCTGCTCGAAACGCAGCGGCACCGACTGAAATGACCTCTGATGACGCTGTGACCCTGGTGAACACCTGATATTAAGCGCTGCCCCAAGGAATGAACGTAACAGCGGGTATTGGGGGCGCTGCATGAGAGATTAAATGTTAACTCCCGCTTCAACATTTGGCTTTTGTCCTGCACTGGGAGGTAGTAAAAAAGCACACGACAGAACTGAGAAGGATAAAAATGCTCGCGCCAATAACAAATCAGATCAGCTGGTGTCATATATGGGCATGGCGGCATGACCTTCACAAGCTGTGATCCCTTGAGACAAGCATGATCGAGTTGGCGTTGGGTGGAAGAGCGAGTCAAGCGAAGGATTTTGAAATTAGAGATCTTATTGTTGGAGAGAGATACCTAGCTATATATCTAAGGCTCTCTAAAACGTGGCAGCGAAAAATGGAAAGAAACTTGCAGGACACATACAATTTAAGTAACGGATCCAGCATAATGTTAAGTGCCTGGGTACTGTTTTGGCAAGCCCGAGCGTGAGGTGAATCAACTGTCTGTTCTAAACTTCTGAACTTCTGAGTGTAACATTGAAGGTAGTTCCTAGTTCTTGACGGTTCTGGTATGATGTTGACAACATGCTCTACTTGGTTACGAGCGATGAAGAACGAGATACAAAGATGAGATAGGTGTTCAGAAGCTGCAGTGTCAATGCCCGTCTGCATGCGGTAGAGATGTACAGCAGATAAAAAGAACGATACGGGTTCGTAATGGAAGGGAGCGTGGCTGCCCGCTTACTGTACCTGACGCGGTAGTATGAACATTAAGAGCAGTAGGTGTCACAGACGTCGAGGGGGAGACAGGCTGAGTCTGCGATTGACCTTGCTGGTGCTGTATTTGCGATGATGTGGCATGGGTCTGCGCTTGGCCTTGCGATTGCTGCTGTGTTGGGTGTGCATTGCCACCAGAATGTTGAGGGGATGCGCAGCAAAGGAAAAGCACGAGATGAGCCAATAATCGTACGAGTTGTGAACGCGTAGGTCTTGCACCTGGTGTGGTAGTATTAGATCCTGGAGCAGGCGGTGTCGTGGACGATCCTTGGCGGCGCGGTTGGGCTGGCTGCTGTGATTTCTGTGCCGGCGGAGCAACATACAAGGCCTGGACGGAAATTATTAAAACACGGCAATACACAATGCACGCGAAGACATATATACCTTTCTGTCTTGTACGGTAGGAACTTCGACGATACGGGGACCGCGATGAGAAAACACGGACCACCTTGAGCGTTGCTGCAGTTCCATTGCTCCATCGGTATCGGGGTGAGAGTGGCGGAAGAACGACGACCAGCGTTCGAGAAGGGGTGCCCGAGTACTGTAAGGGTGTGGTGCAAGGGAACGAGGATGTGTGCCACATGCGGCAGAGGACTGGAAGTACGGAGGTAAGCACAAAAACTGGTCAAAAATGCAGACGACTCACCTGGGCACCATTTTGCACACCATCGAAAAAGTTTTGTGGTATTCGACGGGCTTGAATAGGTGGACGTCGTGTAGCCTTATTCTAGAGTGACATCTTTGAGTGATTGAAAATATTAAAGAACAAATTACATACGTTCATCAACGATTTTCCAGTTGGGACCTGGGAGTGAGCAATCAGTGAAGTTTTTACCCACGAACCATGAGATTTACATCAGGAATTGGCAGGAGGAGGTCTTCAAGGCCAGCTTTTTTGAGAATAGCGTGAACATCCCATGCACACGCGTTGTTGTTTTTGCAACCAGTGACTAGCACCTTTCCATCAGGGGAAAGGGCCACGCACCACAAACCATCTTCATGCTGGAGAGGTGGGCCGACTTGGAGGTTGGTATCGAGATTCCATAGACACGCTGTTTTGTCATCTGATACACTTGCAAGGAAGCGATTGTTCTGAGACAACGAGATGGCATTGACCCAATTTGTGTGACCTTCAAGGATGGCGACCTGCTGCCAAGTGGCAGTGTCGAATATCCTAATCAGCTTATATGAACCGGAGATAAGCTTCTTCCCGTCCGATGTCCATGCCAAACTGAAAACCCAGTCATCGTGTTTGAGTGTGTTGAGAAGCTCGCCCGTCTTTGCATCCCAGATTTTTACAGCGTCCTCCGGGTCTCCTCCAGTTGCAAGTTTTGCTGAGTCAGGTGAATACATCACCGCATTCACCCAGCCTTGCCCAGTTTTGATTGTCAGGATAGTTTGGCCGCTTTGGACATCCCAGACTCTTGCTGTCCCATCCCAGGATCCACTCGCTATTCGTTTACTATCTGCACTCCAGTGCAATGCACACACAACATCGGTGTGTCCTGTCCATTTTGAAATCACTTTCCTCGTCCCTACGTCCCACAACCTCACTCTGTCATCGCTGCCGCTTCCAGTTGCAATTGTCTTTCCATTTGGAGACAATGCCATGGACCACACTTCGTTATTCTCGTCCCGCCATTCCTCGCCTATCTGTGCACCACTCTCTAGGTCCCATAGTCGGAGTGAGCTGTCCTCTGAACTCGTGATGACGTGTCCTCCGCTAGGCAAGTGCACAACACCGAGTACTTGTTTGGTATGACCTCGCATCGTCCGGCATGGTGTGATTGCCGGCGTGTTACTGGTGGAGGGAGACATGGTCCGTGCTCGGAGGTCAACTATGGCAGATTGTGAAGTCTGCCGAGATCCTGGGATTAGACCAGGTAATCCAATAACTTCTGGTGAGTCCAAGGGCCTATCTCCCTTCAATTTGATGCTTGTCAGAATCGCATGTCATGGCTCACGATACAGCATGCCTACAGGATTCAATCCTCACTTGCAAGATGGATAACGTATGCAGGTGCTGTGAAATTCGACAATACGCCAGAGATATCTGAAGTCGCTGGTAAGTCGTCAGTTTCAGCTCCCTATAGTATCACTCATGGGAAGTACTTTTCAGATAGACCTAACCCAATGCTCAATCACCAGGGATCAATGTGGTTGGGAGTTGAGGAAGTTGGACAGCCGTTCGTTTATGCCGTTTATAAAGCTGTGTCACATGCGTCTTCCTCGTGTTTGCTTCACAGCAATGAACTTGCTGTGTAGATGAAGCGCTCAGGTCCGTGACCGGCGCTATGTGCATATTCCTATACATATAGACTCATCAATTCTTTCAACAATCATTCGTCAGTGTCCTTCACTCCTCTCGCTCTCTGCATGTTTCTTCCGGTCTATGTTCGAACTCCAGCATACACCGGACGTTCCGATCTCAACAATGTCATCTAAAAAGGTATGAGAGGGTATGGTAAGCCGATAGGTGAGCAATCAATCGATCATACATGTCAAGGGTGGTCGTCCGAATGCTTATCCATATCAATGGATGTTAATCCTCTACCCTGGCTGGGTGCTTGTCGACGTCCGATATTGAATCTGAGAAAGTTCTTGGCCAAGTTGTATGATCAATGTTGATAACAGCCTAGGATGGTGGCAAGACAGTCGACCTTCTGTTCGCCACCCACCTGGACCACATTTTAACATATGATCTCAGTGTGGCACCATGTATAGGTCAGCTGGTAGATTTTTTCCAACACGTATTCAAGCACTTATCGACTTCCCGTGGCCTTAACGCAGGTCCAAGTACTTTCTATTGACATCAAGGATTTCCTCACTATACTCCTTTGTCCGTACGCACTAGAACTTTGTATTTCAGATGTTGTTCCCTTCTGCTCGCCCGATCAGACTTATTAACACAGTTAGCCCAATAAAAAATTACCGTAGTACAATTCATGTTGTGTTGCAAGACCAGCTCATGACCAATGCGGAGAAAATCAAGTCCCACTGGCATGCTTGATATATGGTCTGCATCAATCTCTTGCTTTTGCGTCCTGGGGTAGCTAATTGCAAGCATCCCTGGGCCGCTTCGTTGTATGTCGATGAACAAATTATACAACAGACGTCCACACAGAGGCATAATGGTCAAAGAGGGTTCGGGGAGCTTGAACTTGAACACAACGCTTCTCAATGTGGCACACACACAGGCTACTATCGAGTAAAGCAAGGACGTAGATTCACGGCGTGCATCTTTGACCATGCTCATCAAAGTCAAGGTAAGCATTCAAGATCACTCCTAACAGACGTTCCGCTACACTGATGACCGCTAGACACTCACTCACTGGCAAGGAGGTTCCCAACCCAATCCTTGTGATCTGTTCATAGCTAACCGCCATGTACGGACAGATTGAGTTGGACATAAATCCCGAAGACAAGGTATCTAGTCTTTAACCGAGCGTACTTGTCAGCGTTAAGCTCACAAATCATGGGAACACAGATTACTCGCATCAAATAGAAGGTTGAAGAGCAGTCCGGTGTGCCCCCACAACAGCAGAGGTTGATCTTCGGTGGGAGACAGATGTGCGTAGTCGTCTTCGTTTCCATTAAATCGCCCAAACTGACCGTATCATTTTCGGCTGTGATCCAGGTCGGACAACAAGACCGCTAAGGAGTTCAACATATCCGCAGGATCAGTTCTCCACCTTGTTCTTGCTCTGTGGCGGCTTGTGAGATCACAGACGGTTGTTGCGAAGAAACTCAATCGCAAGGTGTACTTTGTGTGTTATTGGACATCATTAATATCTGAATTTCACTTATTTCATCTTGTATCGCCCGAGTACATCACCGCAAGCACCAATTCATGCCTGGTTTTGATTGCCAGGATAGTTTTGCCGGTGTTAACATTCCAGACTCCTGCTGTTCCGTCGTGGGATCCACTCGCTACTCGCTCGCCATCTGCACTCCAGCACAATGCGCACACAACATCGGTGTGTCCTGTCCATTTTGAAATGACCTTCCTCGTCTCAATGTCCCACAACCTCACATTGTAATTGGCTCTTTCGCTTCCACCTCCGTTTGCAATTGTCTTTCCATTTGGAGACAATGCCATGGACCACACTATGTTGTACTCGTCTCGACATTCCCCGCCTACCTGTGCACCGCTCTCTAGGTCCCATAGTTGGAGTGAGCCGTCCGATGAACCTGTGACAATGTGTCGCTCGTCACGCAAGTAGACGACACCAGTTACCCATTCGGCACGACCTCGCATCGTCCGGCGTGACGTGATCGCTGGCGTCTCACTGGTGGAGGAAGACATGGTCCATGCTCGGAGTCTCAACTATGGCAAATCGTGTATACAAGAAAGGTCTACCAGAATCTTGGGATCAGACCAGGTTATTAGATAACGGGAATGATTTCTGGTGAGCCCAGTGCCTATCTCCGTTCAATTCGATGCTCGTCAGAATCAGAAAAGCCATGGCTAATACTTACAATGTACTTACAGGATTCAATCCTCACTCACAAAACGGGCTATGAATGCAGGAGCTGCGAAATTAGTGATTGCGCCAGAGATTTTTGTGGGTATCTGAAGTTGCTGGTAAGCAAGTCGTCAGTTCTAACTGCCTACAGCATCACTCATAAGAAGCACCTTCCAGACGAACCCACCAGCAGTCAGTAAACGTATAGTTGGGAGTTAAATGGACAGTGGTTGGTTTATACCTTTTTAATGCGTCGTGTTCTTTACTCATTGCTGTGTAGACTTGCTGTATAGACGAAGCGCTCAGGACCGGCGCCATCTGTTGTACGTCTTCCGATAATCAAGACTTATTGTGTTGCAAGACCAGCTTAAGACCAACAAGGAGAAAATCATTGTCGCAGTTCCTGTGCTCATCTTCCTTGGGAACATCTCTGACGTGTTGATAAGTGATCTTTCTCGGGGACATATCTAAGCCTTCAATCCAAATGCACCCCAAATGTATCTCTTTTTATTCAACACGTGAAGAGCTTCTGTCGAATTCCAAGGTAAGTAAGTCCAATGAGGGCTTGAATAGGCCAAGAAAAAATGGTTGCTACCGAAACACTGGCATGCATGCAAGATTGTGTGGGATGGTGAGACGAGAGAGAATGCCACAGATGAGCGTGTACTTGAGAACGATTGAGACTATGGATTTGATCATTGTGTCGTCGCCATACAATGTTAATATCAACCGTTCCCGTGTCCGTTGGCGTCCAAAACAGTGAACGAGGAAAGGTGGATGCTAAAGGTTGAATCCTACATCATATGAAAGATATTTGGCCATCCAGACACCAGGACGGGACATGCTTCTAGTGACTGCGTGAAATTTGAGGCTTCATAGCATAATGTTGGAAACAACCTGAGATTGAGGTCGGAGAATCGAATACACACACTCCCGGCATGAACAAAGCGATTACTATGATTACAAAAGAACTAGATGCAACGATGAGATAGGCGGACAGATAATCCAGTGATAATGTCCATCTGCATTGTCATGGACGTGGAGGGGGTGACAAGCTGAGTCTGTGATGATGGTGCCTAAGCCTATGATTGACCTTGCTAGTGTGTTTGCGACGATGTCGGATGGGTCTGCACCTGGCCTTGCGATTGCTGCTGTGTCGACTGAGCATTGCCATCGGCATGTTGAGGGGATGCGCAGCAAAGAAAAAGCACGAGATGAGCCAATAATCGTACAAGTTGTGAACGCGCAGGTCTTGCACCTGGTGTGGCAGTATTAGATCCTGGAGCAGGCGGTGTCGTGGACGATCCTTGGCGGCGCGGTTGGGCTGGCTGCTGTGATTTCTGTGCCGGCGGAGCAACATACAAGGCCTGAACGGTAATTATTAAAACACGGCGATACATAATGCACGCGAAGACATACATACCTTTCTGTCTTGTACTGTAGGAACTTCGACGATACGGGGACCGTGGTGAGAAAACATGGACCACCTTGAGCGTTGCTGCAATTCCATTGCTCCATCGGTACCGGGGCGAGAGTGGTTGAAGAGCGATGACCAGCGTTCGAGAAAAGATGCCCGAGTTCTGCGAGAGTGTGGTGCAAGAGAATGAGGATGGGTACCACGTGCGGCGGACTGGAAGTACAAAGGTAAGAACAAGAACTGGCCAAAAATGCAGATGACTGACCTGGACACCATTTTGGACACCGTCGAAAAAGTGCTGTGGTATTCGACGGGCTTGAATAGGTGGACGTCGTGTAGCATTATTCTAGGATGACAGCCTTAACGTGGTGAAAAAGATTAAAGAATATGTCACGTACATTCATCAACGATTTTCCAGTTGGGACCTGAGCATGAATCAGTGAAGTTTTTTCCCGAAAAACTATGAGATTTACCTTGGGAATTGGTAGGAGGAGGTCTTCAAGGCCAGCTTTTTTGAGGATAGCGTGAACATCCCATGCATACGCGTTGTTGTTTTCGCAACCAGTGACTAGCACCTTTCCATCAGGGGAAAGGCCTGCGAAGCGCAATAAATCATCGTGCTCGAGGGGTGGTCCGACTGGGAGGTTGGTATCGAGATTCCATAGACGAGCTGTTTTGTTATGATATACACTTGCAAGGAAGCGGTTATTCTGAGACAAAGAGATGGCGGTGACAATATTAATGCCTGCGGTCGGACCTTCAAGCTCAAGGATGGCGATCTGCTGCCAAGTGGCAGTGTCGAATATCCTAATTGGGCCAAATGAACCGGAGATAAGGTTCTTCCCGTCTGATGTCCATGCCAAACTGTAAACCCAGTTATCGTGTTCGAGTGTGTTGAGAAGCTCGCCCGTTTCTGCATCCCAGATTTTTACAGCATTATCCTCGTTTCCGCCCGTTGCAAGTTTTGATGAAGCAGGCGAGTACATCACTGCTCGCGCCCATTTGTGCCCGGTTTTGATTCTCAGGATAGTTTTTGCCGGTGTTGACATCCCAGACTCTTGCTGTCCCATTCCAGGATCCACTCGCTACTCGCTCACCATCTGCACTCCAGCACAATGCACACACAACATTGGTGTGTCCTGTCCACTTTGAAGTGACCTTCTTCGTCCCAACATCCCACAACATCACACTGTAATCGCTGCCTCCGCTTCCAGTTGCAATTGTCTTTCCATTTGGAGACAATGCCATGGACCACACTCTATTATTCTCTTCCCGCCATTCCTCGCCTATCTGTGCACCACTCTCTAGGTCCCGTAGTCGGAGTGAGCTGTCCAATGAACCCGTGATGACGTGTCCTCCGCTAGGCAAGTGCACAACACCGTTTACCCATTCGGTATGACCTCGCATTGTCCGGCGTGGTGTGATCGCCGGCGCCTTACTGGTGGAGGAAGACATGGTCCGTGTTCGGAGGTCAACTACTGCAGATCGTGTATATCAGAGAAGTCTGCTGGAATCTTGGGGTCATCCGGTAACAGCAATGATTCCTGGTCAGTCCGGGGTCTGTCTCCTTTCAATTTGACGCTTGTAAGAATCATGAAAGCCATGGTTGATAATACGGTGTACTTACAGGATTCAACCGTTACTCGCGAGACGAACAACGAATGCAGGTGCCGCGAAATTTGAGGATACCTGTGGGTATCTGAAGTCGCTGGTAAGTCGTCAGTTTTAACCGCCTATAGTATCACTCACGGGAAGCACCTTGTAGACGAGCCCAATGCTCAATTACTAGAGATCAATTGGTGTCTGATTGGGAGTTGAGGAACCTGGGCAGTCGTTCGTTTATGCCATTTATAAAGCTGTGTCACATGTGTTTTCCTCGTGTTCGCTTCACAGCAATGAACTTGCTGTGTAGATGAAGCGCTCAGGTCTGCGACCAGCGCTATGTGCATCTTCCTATACATATGGACTACGTCGATACCTCTAACAATCGTTCGTCAGCGTCCCACGCTCCTCCTGCACTCCGCATGTTTCTTCCAGTCTATGTTCGAACTCCAGCATACACCGATCTCAACCATGCCATTTTAACTGGTATGACGGGGTATGGCAAGTGGATAGGTGAGCGAACATACATATTATGGGCGGTCGCCCACATGCTTATCTATGTCCTTGAGCTACTCTGGCCGGGCGCTTATCGACGTCCAATATCGAATACGAGAAACTCCTCGGCTATGCTGCATAATCGATGTCAAAGCTTCAGTCTCTAGGTTCATACCTTGATTTAGTTGAATGAGCACTCTGACACTATAACTATTCTGCCAGGACAGTATCTGAACTCGGAGTCATTGCCCTTACCTGCTTGGATCTTTGATGTTCCGAATCCGAGGATTTCCTCGCAGTTGGCAGTGCTGTGTTTCAAGCAGATGGCAGGATTGCTTTTCAGAGGTTCACCATCTAAGTTTGTTAATGTTCTCCCATAATCATTCCTTTCCTTTGTAACATTTCCTGAAATCGGAAGTGCAGCGTCATCACCTGCTTGGAGCTTCAGCACTTTACACGTACGGAGATCTTCGCACTTGGCGGCGCTGCTTTTCAAGTAAATGAAGGGGTTGCTCAAAGCTTCACTCTCTCGGTTCTGCCAGCACTGTGAAGTATAGGTGTGGTGTGGGTACGATGATTTGACGCTTGAATAAATCGAAGTTGGATGAAAAAAGACAGGCAATAGAGGCTGGATAAACATGTTGAGTACCTGTGAAGATGAGAAACATTTTCATGATACAGGACACAAAGCCAACGAGATTGTACACGAACAGGACTGAATGGATGTTGATAAGAAGGCCATTCCGGTGTATGTCTGAAGGCACTTGGGAGAAGTTGTTCCAGGTTGCTGTGACGGGTGTTGAACGTGACTTTGAGAAATACCGGCCGGATGGACACCAGAAACGAGCTCGAGTAGAGACATATGTATCGCGCAGATTGTGAGCAAGGTTTATCGATGGGGCAGTGTTGGGCAGTGCTAGTGACTCATGCTGACTCATCAGGATTCAGCCACTCAAGCGTGGACATCCAAAACACTAGTACTTAGTCTAGTACTGCCATCATCGACTTGAAATACTACTATTTATACTCATGACTAGATCAACATGACATGTCCATGTCAGGGCCTAACAAGGAATGCGCACATTCCTGTAAGAGGGCCACCAGCGCCAACGCAGATAATGCGAGGGCACATTGGTTTAGTGTTGTCAGCGACCGCGTTCTTCAAAGATATTCGACGAGTTGTTGTAGGTTCAAGGGAGCGGTCACGGGACGTGCAGAAAGGAGCACTGGTAGGAAGGTCATGCGCGAGACACATTCAACGAGTCATTGACGCTAAACTGGCAAACGCTCCACTACGTGTACTTGACACTTACACTGGGCGTTTATGCAGTCGAGAGGCACAGATTAGCACCTTCATAGATAGCGTAGAGTACGAAAAGCTTTTGTATGTATCAATAATGTATCCCTCCCTCCGCACAGTTGCTACCAAACAAGTGGTCGCAAGTTTTTTCAGCTGGGTCATGTTGTCGCATAGGTGGGAAAGCGGGGAGCTGCTGCTACATGATATCCAGGATAAGGTCGTGTATGAATTAAACCCAGTCGGAACTGTTGGGAAAGTGCAGATGTTCTGCAAAGTCGCGCGCAATGCAGGATATCGCTGGGCGTGGGTCGATACATGCTGCATCGACCAGAATAATAATTTTGAGGTCCAACGATCAGTCAACTCGATGTTTGTCTGGTATCGACACTCAGCACTCACCATTGTCTATATGTCAGATGTTCCACCTTTTTCGATGTCCGGCGCACTCGCAAGCAGCGCTTGGAACACACGAGGATGGACTATTCAGGAGTTTTTGGCTTCTCTAGTCGTCCTTTTCTACCAAGCAGATTGGTCATTGTATCTCGATGACCATTCTCCCAACCACAAGGAGTCTGTCACTATCATGCAGGAGTTAGAATATTCGACAGGCATAAATGCACGGGCGCTCATTGCCTTCCATCCAGGCATGGCAGATGCACGAGAGAAACTGCAATGGGCATCAACACGTGTCACGACGTTGGAGGAAGACATTGCGTACTCATTGTTCGGCATCTTCCGCATCCATCTTCCTATTCTCTACGGCGAGACGAAACAAAATGCGCTTGGTCGGCTCTTACAAGAGATTGTTGCTCGGTCAGGCGACACTGTTGTCCTTGACTGGGTTGGAAAGTCATCCGCATTCAATAGCTGTCTCCCAGCCGATATTATCGCGTACAAAGCTCCGCCGTGCACGTTGCCATCTTTGTCCGAGGACGAGATGCAGACTTGTGTATGCACACTGAGAAACAATGTAGCTATGGAATCAGCTTTGAAATTGTATACCCTCCTTGACAACCTCAGCGCCCCCCGTTTCGCGAATTCCAGACTGCAACTTCCTTGTATTGCATTCCGCGTCACAGAAGTCAGACGGAGCCGTGGCGAAGACCAAGACACATGTTTCACTTACTATGTCAAGGCAGACGGACTTAAAGACATGCAAATCACCACAAAAGCCAGAGTAAGTCAATTCTCGTCAGCAAGACCTACCCAACAGACATTCCTGCTCGTCCGTCCGTGGAATCGTTGTAACCTCGGGCTGCCTGACTTCGTAAATGACAAGATTACAACAACACGACCCTCATCAGGGTCCCCGGGCCTGTCAGACCAGTGTTCGGAAGTTGATTCAATGTCTCCAGCTTGGTCCCAGAGCCCAGAGCCCAGTGCATCCGTGCATCTGCCGGGCAACCCTCATGCACCGGTTAATTTGGAAGCGAACGAGGGAGCGCTGAGGTTGATCGTTCGCCTTGGACAGCCTTTTGGTGCACTTTTCTTATCACAGCAGCGTGGTTTGGAGTACAAAAGGATCGCATCAGATCATAATATCATTGCTCAGGTCAAGAACATGGCTTCTATTGATGACATGATGAGCATCAGGACGCTAGAGATATTGTAGACTAAGTTGCATGCGTGTTTCGTAGCACGGGAACTTTCTGTATCCATATGTTATCATTTCCACCCCTTCGTTTGCATTGCACACTGACTCTCGATGCAGCTTATTCATATTTTGGCACATGCATTATGATGGTCTTTTACTGCTGAACTCTACCAGTGGTTAAAGCAAATGGCTACCAGCTACCAGCTACAACTAAAGTACAACTCTATCTCCAGCTTGATACACGGGAAACGCGGCGTCGTCGATAATGCGACTCGCCAAACCAGTGCAAGTCAGTCGAAAGCGTATATCACACCTCCGAGGCTTCACGGCTATCCGTCGTGCTCACACAACATAACACTGCAACGAGACCTCCAAGCTCTTCGAGGGCGAAACTACACGTAATGTGGAGGTCTTCAGCAGGGTTATGGAGCGTTTACTGACGAGAGGCTTTGACCGCGATCTTATACCCGTTATAATGTGGGTGTCCTACCCCCACTTGAAAGCATTGTGGCACTTTCGGACATAGATTCACAAGGCAACGTGGGGGTGTTATCCCCACGTTTGTGTACAGCTATAGAATCTAGACTGTCTGTAATGACAGCACCCGGCGAATATACTAAACGCCGGACAAAATCATTGATCAGCGAAAACAAATATACGAACTACCTCCCCATCTCTAGGGTTCGGGAGAAAACTCGTTGTTTATTAACCGGGTGCTAATTAGCGGGTTATTAGCAGGCTAATAACTCGCTAATAATTCGATCCTAGAAATCACTATGCTAATAATGCTAAGAATTCCTGATGGCTACCTGTGTGTGATATATCAGAGGTACACCGTCAATCAGGTCAGGAATCGTGTTGGGAGGCTAAATTCTAACGACATACAATGAACTAGTTACTATATAATTATTTCTAATTTTCTAATTGGTGCAAGCCCTTGGCCCGCGCGTTCAAGGCAATTGCTTGTCTCGAGTCATCACAGACAGATTTGTCGGACATTGGCTTGTACTACTTTGCAATAGGAGCTACACTAAAACAAATCTTCGACAGTGACAACAATCCATTCTCGTCAGAAGAGTCTGGTCAGATTCGTGCAATCTTCAACTCTCGATTCCGTGAAGCCTTGTCTGAGGGTCCAACTGATGCTCCCATCTCTGCTCTCTATTTGCACCCTCGGAAGCAAAACAATACTGTCTCGGTTGCGATGTTAATAAGTATTACAGGTTATGTCAATAGCAAACTATTTCAAAAGAACTTGAACCCTCTCGCCCTCACATTCGTGCTTCCTGCACAAAGTGCGAAGACTATGTCTTCTGAATCATCCGGTCCTCCCATCCAAAACTACGCAGTCTTCAGTCGCGTACTCGTGTTCTTGAAGGTTCTTCTCGAGGGGGAGTGGAAGTCAAAAGAGAAC
Organism: Suillus cothurnatus; assembly: GCA_016758765.1. Classification (NCBI taxonomy): domain Eukaryota; kingdom Fungi; phylum Basidiomycota; class Agaricomycetes; order Boletales; family Suillaceae; genus Suillus; species Suillus cothurnatus. The sequence goes on from JABBWL010000301.1 coordinate 56,338, forward strand.
GTGATTCTCAAAAAACTAACTGGTCGTGAGGCTCAGCAATCATTCCTTCGGCAATTTGAACGTTACGCACGTGGTCAGTATCCATTTGATACCCCCCTTGGAAATGGTCAATCAACACTGTCATGTTGGACGCACTTAACAAGAATTCCTGAGGGAAATATCCTTGCGGTCAGTCTATTTGTTGTATAAACAATCTGGTTCACTCACTCCGGTAAAGACCCTCGCTGTCAAGGTGTTTTCCGTCCGACCAAGCTCGATGCCAGAAGAGCGTACCATGTCGGTATTCACGCGGATGAATTCTGCGCTGCGAAATCGTCAAGATGTTAGTACACTTGTGAACATGACACAGATCCGGCAGTGGTACATGTACGATTCTGCTGTAAGTAAACCCCCAAGTTATTTTGGCTCATACTCACACAAGCTTAGTCCAAACATCCAGAGCGTCCAACCATCAACTTTTATGACCTCGACGCCCAACTGTTTGAGTCTGGAGTGAAAGTGGGCAAACGGCACCACGATACAAGGAACAGCTTGCTGTCGACTGAAAGTGCTGGGGGAGATGAAGAAATTGAAGATGACGAGTCCAGTTCTTGGTTGGACAATGCAGAAGAGAGTTCCACCACACGCAATGATGCTGACTTCGATGTGGATTCCGAGATAGACATGAGCACAGAGGGTTTGTTGGCGGTATTGGCAGAGGCAAGTCCTGGTGGCACACACAAAGGGAAGGGAAAAGCCAAGGCTGAGGAGATCGAGGGGAATGACAACGTCGATAACGAGTGGCCGGAAGTATGGGAATGAGCCGCTGGCTGATTAGCTTGGGTCATTAGTTATCTTGTTACCTGCTAAAAACAACGTCACGTGACTGGCTAAAAAGCGGCTAATAATCCGCTAGTTAATAACTCCCCAAGAGCCACCTGGCTAAAAAGCAGGCTAATAATTCGTCAATTAATTTTATCCCGAACCCTACCCATCTCGCACTGTCTCCTCCTTACAATCTCTTGATACAGCTCAATCTTCATCAAAAAACATAGCTGGGATGTTGGGCGCACACAGTTTCATAGCTGCGGCCTTCGTTGTTATACATACCTTGTGGCTGTCGTACCCAACTTCAAGTTGGGCCACTTTCATATATATATAAACTCACATCAGACCACTTTTGACCGTTCTTGACCGGTCATTTCAGATAGGGATTATAAGGGCTAAGTCCTATTCCAGCATCAACCTTTGTCCAGTTTCCACTCGTCATCAACAAGCGTCTTTAGACTAAGGTACCATGGATCCTCGTCCAAGGGTAATCTACCTCCCAGACACCATGACCAACTAGCCCTGGCCTCGTACGATGAACCCTCATTTCGAAGATGTGAAAGCTGAAGCCGAAGTTTCGTTCCGTGAATTTAAGGTTATGAGTGCCGAGTCGCAGGAAGCACTCGACAAATGTGATTCTGGTTCGGCCTCTATTCCTACTTGCCCATAAATCTTCAATGGTTGATGGTGGGCACCTGCCGTTTTGCAGCCCGTTTAGCGGGACTGAGTTATCCCAATGCATCAAGAGGTTCGTCCTCGACCCTACTTGGGTTCTTGTGAACCTTGCGCCTCTAATTCTATTCTGGCCACGTAGAACACCTTCGAATCGCCTGCGATTTTATCAATGTCCTCATCATTGTGGACGATTACACCGACGTTGAAAACGCAGCAGTTGCCAAGGCAATGGTGGACATCGTCATTGATGCCCTACACAATCCTCATAAGATACGACCAGAGGGTGAATGCATCCTCGGTGAAATTGTACGACAGCGAGTATCATAAAATTTTTTGATCATGCATTCTGAAGTCTAAGGAATTTTTGCGTAGATTTTGGGCTCGTGCGATTCAGACCACAAGCCTGGCTTTTCAACGTCACTTCCTCTACAGCTATATCGCATACCTTCGTGCAGTGATTGTTGAGGCTCTCGACCGCGACGAGGCTCATTGTCGTAGTGTCGGTGATTATATCAAGCTCCGGCGGGATACATGTGCTACAAAACCTGCCATTGCAATGTATGAAATGGGAATGGATCTTCCCGACGAAGTGTTTTATCATCCCGTCATTGTCGAACTGGCTGAATACATTGCAGAGTTGATGTTGATTGACAATGTAAATTCGGATTGAAGACGTCATCTGCAACTTCTAACAACATTCACAGGACATGATCTCGTACAATAAAGAGCAAGCAACGGGTGAAGAAAACCATAACTTGATCACTATACTCATGGTGGAACTCGGCCTCGACAGAAGTGGTGCGATGGCTTGGGCAGCACGCTATCACGCTGAAGTCGAGAAAAGATTCACTGATGGTCTTGCGAAGGTGCCTTCATGGGGACCTTCCACCGATGTCCTAGTCAAGGAGTATCTTGATGGGATGGCAACATGGGCTCGAGCAAACCATTGTTGGAGTTACGAAACTCAAAGGTCTCGAGAATTTTCATTTGGATAATTGATTGCTTATCCTGATTGAAACTGCAGATACTTGGGTACAAGGGGCCCAGAGATACAACGAACTGGTCTTGTCCCATTATTGCCCAAGATCGACCGCAAAGCCACATCTGCGGCAGCAAAAGTCAATGTTGCTGATTTATCCATGATGTATGCCACATCAGACCGTAAGCAACCCTCTAGAAGCTCCAGACCAACCTAACGTACTCCACAAGCGTTGGACCCATCTTCGCCCCAGGTGACAAGTGTGATGTAATTCAGGAGAATGGTCATGGACAGTAGATAGTATTGCAGCGAATATGAAATTCATCTTCAGGTGTGGGGTCCGTTCAGAGTTCGCAGCTCGTTTTCTATGCATGTATCTCACATTTCGTCCACTGGTTGTTCATCGGGTAACGAATACAACTCATCTCTTCTCTAGCTTTGAGAAGAACGAAAGTATGAAGTTCCACTAGAACTAGCCTTGCATAAACACGAGCAACGACATTATATCGTAGATACCATTGGACCAGCAGATTTGCTTGAGAGCGAGGGAGCCAACGAGGGTTATGGCGGCCCGCCTGGTGTACATATGTAGTTGGTAGTAATAGAGATCCGCCCCGCCGGAACCTGCAGCTAGCACAAATCACGCCTATACATAATACATAAATTTTACGTGTACGACAAAAATGATCCGGTGTGTTTGATTGGCATAACAAATTGTGATGACCATAAGTCCAAAGTGATAAGTCCTTGAATCAAGTCTCTACCTCGGTAAACACTATGATATATGCGTGCGTGCTTCATGGAAGTAACGCCAGTAACCAGGAAGTAAATGTGCAACAGAAAACCAAAGCTTTGGAAAGCACTTGGTCAGGCCAAAAATACGCGGATGAGGGTATGACTCACGCTATATAGCTTACACGACAGACGGTCTGCCTGAGTTGTTTTACACACCATGAACCGTAATCCAACAAGTCCCGAATAAAATATGAATGCGACACTGCAGAATGCGTCCATCCCCCAGACCTGGGTAAGACAAATCGACCACATCGGAAGTCCTACAAACATGGACACACGAGCTGGAGAGGGATGTGCGATTGGCAGCGTTCGTCTGCCTATGGAGCGATCTCCTTCCTGGTCTTTGAAGTCTTGTGCTTGGAGCGTTGTGGCGAACATAGCGATGCTTAGAAACACAGCTAAAAGAGCATTAGGCTCTAGTCGCGACATATCTCTGCCTGGTTGCGGTAGTCAGTAGGTGTTGTCTTATCTGATGTCAACTATATACCTGCGATGAGGGTGGCCCCAGCCTGGAAGCAAGCATATCCTAAGCCAGTCATCAAGTTTTTTGAAAACCAATGATGACTATGGGCTTTGAATTCATTGTACCAAAGAGTGAGTAGAGTTATCGCTAGGCTTGCGCTAAGCACTTGGATGCTGTAGAACGCTGATGCTACCAAGCATATGGGGACCAGGCACCAGCGTAGATAGACCGCGTCTCGTAAACTGATATATCCCGCCGGTATTGGCCGGCTAGCTTTGTTCCTGCCATCTTCTGCTGGATCGATAACTTGATTGGCAACGTTAAAATGGAGGAGGTGAAGCCAAATCCACCAGACCACATGAACACATCGATAGGGGCTGCAAAGGGGAGCCGCCACCAGTGCGAAAAGTGTCTGCGTTCGTGATCTCAGAATAGGAAGTTACTGGGAAACGCTAGTGTTTACCGTTGGAATGATTGTCGTCAGAATATCATTCTGCGTAAAGAGATGGAGTGTAAATAGGGATTTCGAGATGGCTCGTCCAAAAACAAGGGCGTTCATGATTTTGGGGATTGTGGCACATATCACATATCCTTAATAAATGTCGTTGACCAGGAGAAGAAGAACCAAAATTAGATGTTGGTGTTTCATCAAAGGTACTGTGCGAAAAGTATGGAAGGAGTCAAAGAAGCTCGGCTGTACATCCCGAATTGGACGGGAAGAACGATCTTGTTCTATGCCAGCCGTTCGACAGGGTGGGTGGGTTTCTCGGGGACCTACGAAATAACTGTCAGCTCGGAGAATTAGTCCTATAGGATAGCGACACGAAGCGGTACGGAGGGCGGCCCGAGCGGCAAAGAGGAAATAGGATTAAGGATGTCCACGCATACTAGTGCAGATCTTCTCCAAGTCTCGAAGCGTCGTGGACGGTTCAGGATCACTTCGGAAAGTTACGTCAACAATCGCCCAAGGGCATTGTGAACAGACAGAGTATTAGATGATCTGCGAGAAACAGCTTCCACGCTTGTCTCCAAAGCAATGATTGTGTATAGGATGCCGCCAGCCGGATAACATCAAAACACGTGGGTGTGGATGTAGTCCTTGTACAACGTACACAAAGTAGTATTGTAGTATACGGTCGCACAGTCGCTTGAATTTGAAATCATGCCAGCTGTCGTCGACTTGACCGTGGATTTCATACACGACAGCACGCACCAACTCTACTTCGCGGGCCGGTGATACGGATCGTTCCGATGAAATATCCTAGCGACGAAACACAAGTAGTCATCAAACAGTCAACTTGCATAAGATGAATGTCTTGCAAACATACCCTTTTTTTAACCGACGTCAGCGGAGGACTTGGGCGCCTCCACCGATAATAACATGGAGATGCGACTCAAGCGCCCCTCAATCGCTGTCAAATCAGACATCAGAGCAGCATGCCTATGTTCCAGCGATTCAAAGATGTTCTCGTTGCTTTGCAGATTGCTGCTTGCCGTAAATGTGGTAGAGGGGAGGTTTAACAAACGAGTAGAATAGGATCCAGATATTGTGGGCGTGACGCTTCTTCGGCTGAGTATGGACATTGCAGAACCGGGGCGCGGACTTGGGCTGGGACTTGGTGGTCCATCCGACTCAGTTTCCCCTGCTCCCTCGGATGCCGAAGCATCCACCACGGCTGGGAAGTCATCGGAGTCATAAGTTTTATTGGAGATATTGGGCTGGAGTCCAAAGCGCAGCTCTTTTCGGACGGTATTTGAGAAGTTTCGACTAGAGGACTGTATCAAGCGCGGCTTGCGACCGCTGGCGAGAACTTTCTTCCTAGCACTCATTCCGATGCATTCCACGAGTTGCTTCATGGCTTCACGATCTGAAACAGCGCGCCGCTGAGCTGTACGCCGAATAGTGCCGGTGCGGGGAAGGGTATGGAATGCTAATGAACTATGGGGACGAATAGGTGTTGCAAAAGCGGAGAAATGCGTGGGAGCACTGGAAGCTTTAAGGAATGGATAAGGGCTAGATTTCCCAAAAGTGGCTTGCGAAGACTGAGGGGTAGCCAATCTGTCTGCCTCGTATTTACGAGATGAATTGGTTGACAGAACATTCGCATCCTCAGTAGGACCCCACGAAAATCCGATGAAGGCCGACTCGGCGCGTGGAGATATGTGATGAGGAGTGTCTCGCAAAATTGATATTCCAAGCGAAGCGTTCGGGGAAGAATGGAATAAAGCAGAAAACGCAAACGGCTGTGAATTTTCCTCATCCGCGGAATCCGGAGGCTCTATGGGTGAAACGGGCACTGCTGATGTAGAATATGTGAATTGCGGCACATGGATGTCAGACGGTGCAGGGCCTACGGAAGAAAGAATGGATATAAGGAGAGCTATTGATATCCAAGACTCACGCGAATCTACACAAGACCAGTCGGTGTTTTCGAAAAACTGGTGCTCTGTTATTTCCAGCACGCTGCATCTCCCGAGACGGTTATGCCGATCAGTGAGAAGTCTGCATCCATTTGAGTAATGGTAGCATGGATAGCGAAAAAAACAGACCTGCAAAGTAACTCCTGTAGTTTTTCAGAAACGGGAATCGCTGCACTGAAGCGCAAGCTCGTCTGTTCAAACGAGGGGTCAATGTAGGTACAAGCGAGGTCAGTAACACTGCAGTACCTGGTAGTCCAAAATTCTCAGATAAGTAGTTCGGATATCTTTAGCGAAGAAAGGGGCCACTCCATAAGCCAATTCATACAACATTGCGCCGAGGCTCCACCAATCGACCTCTGAGCCATACGAACCAGCTTCTTTGGATATTGAAGGGACAGAAACATCATCCGACAACTCCAGCGCAAGGAGGGCATCTTCATGTGCTTGTAGAACTTCAGGAGAAATGTAATCACAAGTGCCACATGGAACAAGGGTATACTGTTTCGGGACTGACTGACTTCCGTCAGGCTCTGGAGGTGAAAGAGGTGCAGCAGACCCGAAATCTATCAGAAGCATGCGATTGCTTGCTGTAAGAACGAAGTTCTGGGGTTTGATATCGCTGCATTACGTTTATATAGGTACGGCATGTTAGAGGGTAGCTCTCACCGATGTACAAAACCCTGGGAATGACACCAGTTGATGGCGCAGACTGCCTGGGGAGCCCACCAAAGTAAGTCTGCCTCAGGAACTCTAGCTTCAGGGCTCGACTCAAGCACGTCCCATAATGTGCCTCCTTCGGCATAATCCATGACAATGTTGAGATGAGTGGAGGTTTGGAATGCACAAAATAAGTGCGGAGCCCATGCAGAGCGCTCACGTTTCGCGCGCAGAAGAATATCCCGTTCCAACTGTGGAGAGCATTGCTGCAGAATTTCTTAGTATGAAAAAAGCCTTCGATGGCAAAACAAGTGTTACTTCACGGGTCCGCTGGGCAAAATGTTTCTCGACAGATTTGCGAACATATACGCGACCATTGAGCTGGCACGTCACCACGTCAATCTGGACAGACAAATTAACATTTACCCAACACATATTCTTAACGCACTTGCCATCCCGAATTGGCCGTGCTCCAGTGTGCCCAAGACGACAAGATCTCCGTCTGAGAAACGGAGAGATTCTATCTCTGCAGTTCTCGCTAATTCAGCAGAGGTTGTGAGTAAAAGACCGCCGAAATGTAACAAGCTCTTACCAGTCCTTCCTATGATTCGCTGACCATGCAAAATACGATCCAAGGCAAGGCCTTCTTCATCATCATCCGAGCTATTGAGTAACGAACCCAACAATGTTTTCCGTTTTGTCCAGGATAGAGACATGCATTAGGTCGAATATGAAAGAAATGACGTTTCTGGCTCCTATAGCTAGAGAGTTTGAAGGAGATAATTTCAAGAAGCTGCAGAATAGTTAGTAGTCGTTATCTAAGTCTAAAAGTCGTGTTGATTGCAAGTTGATCATGTTCCTGGAACATAGCTTCCTTCAACTCGGCTTTTTGCGTGATCTGCTTTGAACTGGCCAACAACATCCACATTGCACACTGGCAATCATATTGGCGGGTTAATATTCACCATGAAGCTTATAAGGTGAATATCGCTCTTATTTCTATGATATTGAACTAACCCTAGAAGATTTCTCTATTCGAGCATTGCCAGGGTCGGGCGCTGACCCCAAGTTGTTTTCATCAGGTTCCTGATGAAACTCAATAATGAGACTGTGACTATCGAGCTCAAGAATGGCTCAGTAGTCCACGGAACAATCACCAGTTCGTCTAAGCGTCTCGTTTACTCAAGTCTTACAACCCTTTAACTTTTTGCAGGTGTCGACATGCAGATGAATACTTACCTCAAAACTGTCAAAATGACAGCCCGTAATCGGGACCCAGCATCCCTAGACTCCCTATCTATTCGTGGCAACAACATCCGGTATTTCGTGCTCCCTGATGCACTTCCTCTAGATACTCTCTTAGTGGATGACGCGCCGAAGCCGAAAGGCAGAAAGGACGAACGACGCGAAAGGGGAAGGGGACGAGTGATGGACCGTGGGCGTAGTCGGGGAAGAGGACGGGGAAGGGGTTTTTGATGGTAAAATGCCAGGATCCGAACAGAAGTCCCTATATGTGTATCTAAACGCCCTGACATCTTGTCCTTCTGGACAGGGGGTGCTACTTTCAATGTGACGACCATGTATCGAGGTGAGTATCGACAACCATCTCACAATATGAGCTGAACATTTGGGAGCATAAATAACATCATCAAAAGAATGCGATTTCCCAATGGACCTTGTTTAGAGTCGGAATTATTCATTCAAGTCATCGGTATTACAGTTGGTAACAAAGCAAAGGCTTCCGCTTCAAATCGCCTTTATCTCCATCTCGATCGAGGAAGAACATAATATACCTTTTCCAGGGATCCAACTTGCGCTAGCACTTATCTAAGAACCTAAGGAACCTTCCATAGACTTGAAGGGGTGGCGCTTCTTCTTCACTGGAGAGGTTATATCCTTATTCTCATATCCTCATCTGCCAACAGCCACAATCTCCACTCAGGTCCCTCCAACACCCTGCCAGGATTATCTCCCTTCGGTTGGTCTCGTTGGGGGAAACTAAGACCATTCGGATTTGGGCTTCGGAAACAGGGATTAAAGTGGGAAAACTTATGAACTTTTGGAGGAACATACCGGTAGTCAGACTTCTTCAATCCGGATTGGCTGTGGCGACATAACATTGGATGTAATGTGTATAAGATAGACGAAGGAGATCATTGATACTAACCACACAGAGAGTCCCCCTCTACGTGGTTTTGCGTGGTACTTGGGCCATATCAAGATCATCATCACCAAACTAGTGGACGAGATGCTGTTATATCATAAAGGACCGCAGTGGAGGATGAAGACAACGGTTCATGTCAACATCTCTGCAGTAACAATACCTGTCTTGATGAAATCGGAGTCGACTCCGATAATATCAATGCCAGAAACTTGCGGTGCTCACTTTACTGGAACATATGATACTTCTGAAGTTCTTTATCACATCCTGCATATATTATCAAGTTGTATATATGAAGCCGTTTATTGGGACACGCATCGTTGCTATGATTGATCCCGAGGATAGCAACTGGCTTGGATAAGCGAAGCCCAAGCCAGAGCGTCGCGAGGCGGACCGCGTTCTCAGCACCCAGCCCCTGCAGACACCCGTCTCTTAGGATGAGCTAGGGCAAGAGGGATGCCAGGATGGCGGGGTTAGCAGCGGCATCAGATACGCAGTATAGTCTCAGGCAACTTTCGCACTACCAAATGTTTTCGTGGCTTCCGATGGGCAATATTTGCTGCGAAGGCTCTCACAAAAATGCACAATTCACCGCTATCATCTCCGATACTCCATATCACGCCTCCGAGTTCAAAGTCTGCCATTCATCCCTCTCGACGGATGGCTCTCTAGGTTTGACAGTTTCGCTTCTAGATACTCTGGTGACCAGTGACCGGCGTGTCTTGAACCTCATAGAGATGCTTCGCGGGGAACCATGTTTCTGTAGAGGAGATGACAACGGTCATTTTACATTACCTACGCCATGCTTTAGTAGATCAAAGATTGGCAGGGATATTGCCAGGTGCTTCAGGACACCGTATTGGTAAATAAGTCAGCTACATGTTCTCCTGTGCAGGTATATACTCAAATCTCCTCCCTTCTTCGTGCTCCAAGAGCTGAAACTCGGGAATCCCATTGAACCAGCCCCCCATATCAGATCCAAGGCGTCTCTGTGTTCGAGCCGCATTTTCCGGGTCAATAAGACGTGGTTTCAGTCCGCGAGCAGCAGCGGCCTGGTCTGCTAGCATTTGAACCTGGCAGCACTTTTCCAAGGAGATGAAAAAGAAAACGGTAGCTTCAATCGACTTGGTGGCAATAAGGATCCCGTGGTTCTGTACGGAGGGGAACGATAAGCAGGTGAGAATATTTGTCCAAGTTCTCGAATATACCTGGAGGATAACAGCCTGGAATCTTGTGAGTATTGACATAAGTACGTAAATCGGTGCGTCAACAAACCTTGTTTGAACCTAGAGTAGTCGCTATAGCCAGACCTTCCTCGCGGTCCTCGACAATGCCACGAAATTCGCTATATAAAGAATGATCCTATGAATTCATTGAATAGGATAGGATATTCTTTGAGAACGATAAGCACGAGATACCTCATAAAATGCACAGCTATCCTGAGTAATGGGATCAAGGGGCACCCCAAGGGCACTGAACGCCTTAGCATGTATAGTGTGCGAATGCGCAGCACAGAGAATATCTGGACGAGCTTCATGAACCGCTGAATGGATCATGTATGCTGCCTCGTTGAGAAACCGTGAGGGTCCAGATTCCTTTTCCTGTATTTTCCCTTCGTGATCCACGAGAAGGAGGAGCTCAGGCTGTATGAGCTTGAAGTGGACACCCTGTGGTGACTGGTGAATACCATGATTTTATCTTGGTACGATAATCGATTACCCATGGGTTGACCCAGTAGCAATCTGATCTGATAGGGTCCTTCGACAAAGCAATTAGAATAACGCGCATACATGGTATCAGTGTCAATTCTTACCCGGACAGTAATATGTCCAGCGACGCCTTCATCATAACCGTACTTTGCTGCATTGCATGATAACAACGGGCGCTTCCTGTTACAATAAAACAATGAGCTCACCGAAAATACGATATGCTTGAGCCAAGCGAAATTTCAGGAACGCTCGATGTTCGAGCGGGTCAGAGAAGGTCGGAGGAAGCGGTATATTCTTCCGGGGTGGATAAACCTTCCCTGTCGTTACAGATATGTTGCTGGCGTCCTTTGATGGTGCGCTCATGATAACAGTGGAGTGGGATTTCAAAGGAGTTCTAGGATAGGCCTGGACTTTTATAATTAATTAACCGTGTCAGTAAGCGCTTGCAGCTTGAATCACATGCTATCGATGTCATCATTATAGGTCCAAGCTAATCCACTTGAAGCAGATGCGGAGATGTAGCACAACTGTAACTCCGCAACTGCGGCTTCGAGCCGGGGCGTTCAAACAGTCATCACATGCACAAGCCAGCTTATCGCACTCACATAAATCAATGCGTATGTATGCCAATGCAATCTCCGGGGGTCATTCAAGTTGGAAATGGAATATCCCTTCAAGTTCTTTCCTTCTTCAATGCAACGCACTGAATCAAAACGCAGCCACGGCAATACGTATTAAAAATGAATTTGAAAGGTGCCCTTCCACTTCGCCTGTGTCTCGTGGCCGTAACCTCGCCAGTGGAGCAGGGCCAGCGACCTAAGCCTAGAGCCAGAGCCCGGCAGACAAGCTGTGATGATGATGATGGATGCTAGCTAGGAACCTAACGAAACCTAGTCTACATGCTGACTAAGCTGCGGAAAGAGCTGACAGACCCTTGGTGTGCAGCTCTTGCACTCGGACCCCTGGCCTAGTCCACCGACATTCTTTGCGAGTTCGTAATACAACTCTTTACCATCAAGAGTGCCTCCGATGCTCTTTCAGACTCGCTATCCTTGAAGAATTACCCGGACGATCGACGCTGTTGGCCAGGCATTCTTCGAGTCAACTCGGGCCGTCGTTCATAGTCAACACCATTTGCGACTGATCATGATTTGCTTTGACCAGGACCACAAAGCATCCGGGTACGGATGAGGACGGCTATCTGGAATTTAAAGAACTGGTATTTGTGTTGGAGCGGTTCCAGACGCTTCTCGGGTCAGTGACCCTCCATCATGACGAGCAGGCAATCTAACACCATGTTTCGCAGTACGAGACGTTTTCGTGGATTCTGATGGGCTTTGCTGCTGATGCTCTCACAGGAATGCTCAACTCGCCACTATCATCTACGATACTCTAGAGTCATGCCTCCGAATCCCAGCCTGAGAACTCGGTCTTTCGCGAGACACCTTAGTCTACCATCCATCCTTCTCGATGAATGGCTCTCTAGATTCGATGCTCTCGCTTCCGGATAGTCTAGTGATTGGCCTGTCTTACACCTCAGAGATGCTTTGCGGGAATCCGTGCATGGGGATGTTTTCTGTAGAAACGGCCATTCTACATTACCCGTGAATCCTATGCCATGTTTAAAATATTGGCAGGGATGTTGATATTGTTGGGTGTTTCAAGACACCGTATGGTAAACAGGTCAGCTACATGTTCTCCCTTCTATGCAGGTATGTACTGGAATCTCCTCCCTTCTTCGTGCTCCAAGAGCTGAAAACTCGGGAAGCGCGTTGAACCAGCCCCCCATCTCAGATCCAAGGTGTTTGTGTGTGTCAGCCGCATTTACTGGGTCAATAAGACGCGGTTTCACTCCGCGAGCGGCGGCAGCCTGGTCCGCTAGCAATTGAACCTGGCAGCACTTTTCCAAGGAGGTGAAAAAGAACACGGTAGATTCAATCGACTTGGTGGCGACAAGGATCCCGTGGTTCTATATTGGGGCATGATAAGCAGGTGAAAAGGTCCGACCGAGCTCTCAAATATACCTGGAGGATAACAGCCTGAAATTTTGTGAGTATCGACACAAGTATGTAAATCGGTGCGTCAACAAACCTTGTTTGAACCCAGAGCACTCGCTATAGCCAAACCTTCCTCGTGGTCCTCAACGATTCCACGAAATTCGCTATACAGAGAATGATCCTATTCATACATTGAACGGGACATCTCCTTGCGAACAAGGAGCGCGAGATACCTTGTAAAATGCACAGCTATCCTGAGTAATAGGATCAAGAGGCACCCCAAGGGCACTGAACGCTTTAGCATGTATAGTGTGCGAATGCGCAGCACAAAGAATATCTGGGCGAGCTTCATGAACCGCTGAATGGATCATGTATGCCGCTCGGTTGAGGTACCGGGAAGGTCCAGATTCCTTCTCTTGTATGTTCCCTTGGTGGTCTACGAGGAGGAGGAGCTCAGGCTGCATGAGCTTGAAGTGGACACCCTGTGGTAACTGGTGAATATCATGATTTTATTTTGGCACGATAATTGATTACCCATGGGTTGACCCAGTAGCAATCTGACTTAATAGGGTCCTTTCGACAAAGCAATTAGAATAACGCGCATACATGGTATCAGTGTCAGCTCTTACCCGGACAGTAATATGTCCAGCGACGCCTTCATCGTAACCGTACTTTGCTGCGTTGCATGATGACGACGAGTACTTTATGTCACAATAGAAGCTCACCAAAGATACGATACGCTTGAGCCAAGCGAAATTTCAAAAACGCTCGATGTTCGAGTGGGTCAGAGAAGGTCCGAGGAGGGGGTATACCCCTCGGAAAATCCTTGTCTGACCTCGTAGAAACGTTGTTGACGTCTGCAGTCATGATAAACAGTGGATGTGGTAAGCGAGAAGTGTTCTGTGACAGACCTGGTTCAACTTCTATTATTTAACCTTGTCGACGAGCGCTTGCGAACCTGATCATATGTCATTGATGACATCGCAAAAGGTTCCGACTTGGTCAGGTTAGAAGCAGACGCGGCACATCTGTAACCCCGCATCGACCGTCTTCGAACTTTGGACGTTCATCACATGAACAAGCCAGCTTATCGCACTCACACACAATGTTCTAATTTCACCGGCCCGTTGGAAATGTCCCTTCAAGTTCTTTTCTTCTTAACCTTCTTCATCATGACATGCATGACATACTTCCATCTCGCATTAATCCGAGCCTATTACATTACATGAAAACACAAAATCGAAATATATAAAAAAGACAAATAAAAAAGAACAAGACACACAAATACAATCATCAAAGAGCCATCGTAACGCCCAACAAGGCAGGCCAAAGAATAAACACCACCCGAAACTTGAGCTTCTCAATATCAATCCGGCCAGCCGCGTTTCCGAGTCTGCTCTTAGAGGGTTGATCGATGTTCCCGACGTCGCCTGGACGGAGGGGAGGCGGTATCACGATGTTTGTTGGAGTTGGCATCGACTCCGAGGAAGGTGTTGTTGGTCGCTTGAAAAAATAGGTTTGGCTGGTAGAACTCGCCATGGAACTCGCCATGGAACTCGCGTTCACGTTCGTCTTGGTTGGAAGAGAGTCGCCTTGGACCACGATCTTGAAATCCGCGCTGTAGATGATCATATCGTATGGGGTGTTCGTGATGTATCGCAGAGTGCTGTATGCCAGGGGGAGAGCGTGAGCGCGAGTCGCACCAGGTTGAACACGACGTACAAATTAGAGCCGTCGGATACGAGACTCCTAGGTATATCCAACTGACAAGACCCAGCTCCAGCGCTGACGTTCCTAGCGAGCGTCGCGAGGTACGTCTACAAAATAAAATAAAATAAAAACACGATCCGTCAATGAAGTCCTTTTCTTTCCACAAAAATAACGAGAAGAGGAAGAAAACGTACATCAGAATCACGATAAAGCTGTATGCTGATTCCCCCCATCTCGCTAAGCACCGGATACGTCCATCATCTATCCACCTCGTCAGAGCAGTCTGGCCAGAATAGTACACCGTGTTCTGGACAGGCTGGATAGGGTACAGACGCGGGAGACTAGCCTGAACGTGAGGAGCGTCGCGAGTTGAAGCACGCCGTGGATCATCCTGACCGCTGATTTTTGAAACGATATGACAGACCTGCTGATCACTAGCACTGGCGGCGCGCGCGCGAAAGAATGAATGAAAAATGAGGGTTCCCGAAGACAAATATAAACGAACACAGCAAACGGAACGCGTCACAATCACGTGTCTTTATTTTTATGATGTTGAGTAAGTATAACTACCTAGTCGGAAAATGGTAAAACATAATCCAGGGAATAACTTTGCTTGTATGTGTATCTCTAGGAAAAAAAAAACGCCGCAGTATCCAGAGATGAACGAGCGAGGGGCGTGATGATAAAAGAAAAGTTCTGAATGGATAGTTGCGCGATAGAAAAAAAGGTTCGCGATGTTTGTAAAATTGTTCCGACCAGGTGCCCGACGAGACGAAAAAAAAAGTTGAAAACGCATAAATAAACGATAAATGAGAGGAAC